>CALNVZ010000174.1:78939992-78996204 GCA_940671915.1 Paracentrotus lividus | reverse complement strand
AAAAAAAAAAAAACAACAACAACAACAACAACAAAACAAAACAAAAAACAAAAAACAAAAAACAAAACAAACAAACAAACAAACAAAAAACAAAAAACAAACAAAACACACAAAACAAAAACAAAACAAAAACAAAAACAAAAAAAACAAAAACAAAAACAAAAACAAAAGTTAAAAAACAGGTACAATCCTTTTTTAAAGTAACGATTCAATTACATTACATAAACCTGCAATTAATCATTAGATGTTGATTAGTAAGTAACAACCAACAAGTCACAATAAAGGCAAGCTGTATTATGACTTGCTGTAATAGTCTGTTGCTTTGTTCTTATCACTTAAATTACGAATTTAAAAAGGGGTCATTGGTTATATCGCCAGTACTTTGTTGTCTTTTCAGCAGTTACGTTGTAAAAGAGCCCCCCCCCTAAATTTACCACCCCAGTTTTTGCAGTGTATAGGCATACGTATTCTTATTTCTGCATTTAAAAAATGCGAATATTATTCTGGACATATTGTAAGGAAAGGAAAATACGAAAATGATGTGGTTTTAGAGGTAATAAACAGATGAATATTCCGTTTTCTTTCTTTTTTTCTCATTATATATCTGCAATGAAAAGTGCGACTATTTATAATGAAGACAACAATTTCAAACTTTAGTAATTCTAAAATTATTCGTTAAATTTGCATTTTCATAAGTGCAATAAAAAGTGTGTTTATATCTAAAGAAGATAACATTTTCAAACTTCAGTCAGGCTAAAATCAACTTTTTAAATTGACAATTTGATAACTGCAATAAAAAGTGTGTTTATATCTAAAGAAGATAACATTTTCAACCTTCAGTCAGGCTAAAATTAACTTTTTAAACTGACAATTTGATCACTGCAATAGAAGTGTGTTTATATATATCTAAAGAAGATAACATTTTCAAACTTCAGTCAGGCTAAAATTAACTTTTTAAACTGACAATTTGATAACTGCAGTAAAAAGTATGTTTATATCTAAAGAAGACAACATTTTCAAACTTCAGTCAGGCTAAAATTAACTTTTTAAATTGACAATTTGATAACTGCAATAAAAGTGTGGTTAAATCTAAAGAAGACAACATTTTCAAACTTCAGTCAGGCTAAAATTAACTTTTTAAATTGACTATTTGATAACTGCAATAAAAAGTTTTTCAATATGTAATGAAGATAACTTTCAACCTTCCATCGACATATACCCAAATCGAAATTCATTATAGGCCTACCTCTGGGATAAGCAAACAGGACAGGATGTATCTAGAAGAAATGGTTATGCTTGAAATACATGATTAATTTCCCTCAAAATGAGATAATATCACGAATGCATACAATGAATATCCGATTACACTAATAGCTTCTGGTAAGTTTTTAGCTCCTTCAAAAACTACAATCCAAAATGTTGTCTCAATTACATAAATTCACCTCTTTTTTTTTACATTCTTCTTTTGAAGATAAGACATTGTTTGGCCACAGGGCCAAGCCTAATTTTACAAATGCCTTCAGTGTGCACGAACAATGGTTATGATGATAATGTATAGCCTACGGGTAGCACGCACGTGATTGGGTGGAGTTTATTGGTTGTGGGCATATCGAATGTGGCAAACTTTATTTAAAGGCCCAAATCTCAAATTTAAAAAAATGCATAACAAAAGTTACAATAATTAATAAGCAAGACATTAAGAACTGGAACAAAAAAGCACAAACGACATTCAATGGACATTATGTAGTTCGATGAAAGGTCGAGGTCGAGGGTGCGCTTGAACATAAAATACACAAAAGAAAATGACGAATTATTATTTATAAAAACGTCCTTTGGTAGGCCTATCATTTATGTGATCTATGTGAATACATTTTCCCCGTAGATTTCAGATATTTCGATACCAACTTATACCTTTTTGATTAAAAGTAAATTATCTTAATCATACGTTCATTACGTTCAATTTACATGAGACCCACCGTAACAAATTGTGACATTACACTAAATGCTCTCTCTAAAATAGTAGGACCATTAAATGCCAAGTGTGATACAAAGCAACCTCAAAAATGCAGGGAAAGTGTCAATGAACACACAAACAGATCCCTACACCTTTCTCCTAATTGAATTTGATCTATAGCACCTTTAAGAATAGAGCTTTGGACGCCTAATACTGTACGGACTCTTTCTTTGCCTACGAGCGTTGTATCGATTCACGAATTGAGTTACATACACCTTGCCAAACTCAATTGCGGCGATCCCAAATTGCAACCTGAGGGTCTTTTAATAATTCTCTCTCACTCATCATGGCCTGCCTCTATTGCTTAGGCACTCTGAACAAAATTGGAGCTATGTACAAGATGTTGAAAAGCAGTTATTCGTAGAATTCATTAGATAAGTCAGTGATCAAAGACATCTTTATTTGACAGATGATTGGACAATTACTAATCCTTCACACTATTAGTATCTCCCAATCCACTATTAATATCTCCAAGTAAAAATATTCCTTTTATAATTAGATTATTTTCTTCAGTATTTCCGACTACAATAGCATAATACTTAATGTTGGAGGTTCTTGAACCCTATATTTATAGTTCTAGTTCCGTGTTTCATGTCTCTGTTTTTTTCCAAAAATACAATTGTGCGAAATGTGGTGGTGTTTTATCAATCATTAGATGTTGAAGAAGTACAACCAACAAGTCACAATATAACCCAAGGCAACTGTACTTAGACTTGTTGTTATAGTCGAGTTGCTTATCACTTAAAATTAAAAAAGGGTCATTGGTTATATCGCCAGTACGGCTTCAGCAGTTACGATAAAAGAGCCCCCCCCCAAAAAAAAAAAACAACAACAACAACAACAACAAAACAACAAAACAAAAACAAAAAAACCAAACAAACAACAAACAAAAACAAAACAACAAAACACACAAAAAAAAACAAAACAAACAAAACAAAAAAAACAAAAACAAAACAAAAACAAAAGTTAAAAAAACAGGTACAATCCTTTTTTAAAGTAAACGATTCCAATTACATTACATAAACCTGCAATTACTAAAACAAAACATTTCCTTTATCCAGGTTTAATGACTTAAACAGATTCACACGTCAAACATTTAAATATTAAATTTAAAGTTGCCGTCCCCCTGAAACCCTGAAGCCCTTTGAAAACTTCCGACAATGTGGTTTCCTACGTGGATGATTAGTCCTACATTCATTGTAGTATTTGTACTAATTAATCACACAAGGATCATTGCCTTAAAGAATGATGATAATTGAAATATATCACTTGATAATACCCGGTGAATGACGATTGATTGAGTCCCAGTCGAGCAAGAAGAATATGTTGCAAATATGAATGGCGTCCACGGGGTATTCATGCGTGGCTCGGCTTGACTGCTCAGGCGTGAAGCAAAACGGCGACATCGACCTATGCTAAAGTCGATCTAGAGGGGGATGGGTGTCAACTGATGTGTTGGCTCAGTAGATAGATCGTTCATCTTATAATCGGGAGGTCATGGGTTCGAAACCCAGGCCGCGTCATACCAAAATACATTAAAAGCTGCGAGGTGCTGATATCCTTTTTTGGCGTTTATCAACCAGAAAGGGATAGAGCAACGTCGATCTGCTGCTGCTCAGTTTGCTGCTGGGCCCATGATCAATTAGGCCTAAAAAAAAAAAAAAAAAAAAAAAAAAATCCGTTTCAGACAATAAAATTTGGAGCTGGAGCTGAGTGTTTAGTATACCAGGTTCTGGTTGTTTGATTTTTTTTCACCTCTCTCAAAAGATCCTACTTCTCACCATTTTTCTTTCCATCACAAAATGGGCTTGCAGAACGATAGTGTGTACATAATGTAATTGTATGGTGTATGTTGTGAGTGTTGATATGAAAATACATGATAGTCCAGGCAGTGGACTAGGATTTTAGTGGGGAAGGTTGAGAAATATACAACGAAAGCTTTTCATAAATGATCAAAATAAGAATGTTGGCTTCTTTTGCGCGTGACATTCAAACAGCTACTCGCCACTCGACTGGTTGGCTGAGACAAAGCATTTCAAGTTAAATTCAGCTTGAAAAGTCAACCTGTCGACCAAGGGGTTTCGAGAGTAACGTGTGAAGAAACTACCAATATTATTATATGTTTTTGTCAAAAGATTCCATTGCATATCCCTCAGCTTCGTAGAGACAACACGTCCACACATTTGAAAATTCCCTAATTATGTATATTTGAATTTGATCTTGAATACACTTGAGAAAGCGTGCCCAAATGAAACGCGGTTAATCATCTTCTATAACAAACTCATTATATAATTATGACCATCATGCCTAATATTTAAAGTGCACACATGGTAAATGCATTAAAACATATTGATATCATCAATTCATGTTATTCGACTTGGGAAATACGTGTTACTCAATTTGAAGGTTAAAAACTTTCTCAGTGGTGTATTTGAACCAATTTTGTAATCTGTTTTATTCTAATTAGCAATAAACCTGAACTTTTGAATAATTCAAATGAAAATAAGGTATATAATTATCAAGATAATGAGGAGGGGAGACATATAGGGATAAAGAGGAATGGAGACAGAAAGAAAGAGAGAGAAGGAGAGGGGGAAAAGAAAGAAAAGTGGTCTTGACTCTACCTATGCAGTTCATCACAACAATTATTCTCGTATAATGCCATCTAAACAGCTCAATACCGATTATTGTGTATGACACACTTATGTAGCTTATACAGTAGGGAATAAGCGAAATCAATAACATTGTAAAAGTTCATTACCTTCCGCCCTGACCCAATTCTTGATCATTATTTTAATCAAATTGTAGAATCTCTAAGAACTGTTTACCGGGTATAGTTTTAGAATTGAGAAACGAGGTCAATAGTCAATATAAGCACCTGCGTTTTATTTAGTGAATTGATAGAAAAGGGAATATACATGGTCATGTATTGCCAACTAGACATCTTTCAAATCACAGTATCATTTTTGTTTACATGTTTTTCTATAGTAGTTCTCAACAAATCATAATCTTCATCTAAATCTGATCTTTAATATAAAAAAGGACAGTTTGATATTAAAAAAATCATTCGTGAATCCAAAACAAACAAAATTCAATCAAAATATTTTGGGGGATTTCATTCTCATTAGATATCAAAATATAAAACATACAATATCCCAAATGTTAAGTCTCAGTACTAGGGTAGTTCTTCCCATTTTAATATCTTACTTAATGAATACTGAAAGAAATGTCAAGCAATAGACAAGTACAAATCGGGTGTGGTTTTTTTTAATAGGATAATGAAATATACTTGGATCATATAAACCAGAGGTGCAAAAGCCAAGTCACCAACGGTCATTTTGGGAATAACCAAACAGCTGAACATGTCAGAACATCAGTGGGACATGTCTGATGTGTAATTAGGGTAGCCTATACCTTTCTCTGATGTCTGGAATGCATGAATTTCATTGAGATTTTTAGGTGCAGATATATATTTCTTTCCACCATTTCTTTAGATGTAAATAGCTCTATTTTTCTGTCCCCCTTCTCTCCTCCTTTATGGGACGTATACAAACGTCTTCAATTTGTATTTTATTTCTTTTATTTTTTTCTTGCGCGTTGTTTGTCGCCATCTCCTTTTTACCGTTTTTTCCCCCACACTACTTTCTCGTTCATCTCTCTCTCTTGCTCTCTCTCTCTCTCTCTTTCTCTCTTTCTATTCCCCCTCCCCCCTCTCTCTCTCTCTCTCTCTCTCTCTCTCTCTCTCTCTTGCTCTCTATCTCTCTCTCTATTTTCTCTCTCTCTCTCTTTCTATTTCTTGAATATATATTTTATTTCATTTGCATTTTATTAGTTAGTTTGTCGTCTCCTCCTCTATGGGATCTCTATTTGTCTTTA
This sequence comes from Paracentrotus lividus, assembly GCA_940671915.1. NCBI lineage: Eukaryota > Metazoa > Echinodermata > Echinoidea > Camarodonta > Echinidae > Paracentrotus > Paracentrotus lividus. The sequence continues at coordinate 78,990,314 of CALNVZ010000174.1, read as the reverse complement.
TTGTTTGTCCCATTTTACCCCCATAATTAATCCTCTTCCTCCTTTTCACCACCTTGACATTTCATGCCCTATATCGTTCCCCTGTGTTGCACCCATCTTATACCCTAACCTTTCCAATTGGTTATCCACCGCCTCCTCCTCGTCCTTCTCCCAATCCTCCTCTTGTTTTGTTTTAACAGATGGTCTAATAATGACCCCTCCGACTGCTCACACAACTACAGCGTTCAAACATCACACCTCTATACGCCATAATTAATCTTTCGATCCGCCCAACCATCTCGGCGATGGTATGGGTGACATATCAAGCTCAGAAGTTAATTAGTAGGCAATCACATCGATGTACACACTATACTTATTTAATCAAATTGGATGATGATGTCATAATGCGATCAATTACTATCACCTAGGATTAGATGTGATATATCTTTTTCCCTTCGGCTATAGGGAAAAGCCATGTGCCTCGAGTTCGGTGTGAGCAGCATTTTTACCCATTTCAAGGCGTGTAAACACCTTTTTATATATTTTACAGTGCGCCGTCTTATGTCCAGCATGTCTGCCAAAATCATTTCACTGAAAATGAAGCAAACAACAGTTTGGGAGTTCTTGGCTAATTGATCGACATGATTTCACATGATATATAGCGAAGAAGTGACAAAAATGAAGTGCCTGCCAAACATTGAATCATAAACAGGCGTGCCCTGGAAGACAGGTTTATAGAAATACGTCACTCTCTATTCTTCTAGACGTGTGTCCTTCCTTCCTATATCACGAGTCTTTTAACGACTTCCCCTTTTTTATCTGATTACTCGTCACACAAGCCTTAAATAATATTGAGAGAATAATTTATGTCTTTGATAGATCGTTACATAGATACAACGGCATTTCGTAGCTCTCATTATTTCCAGTGAACGTACAATGAGCATGTACCAAAATTCTCACACTTCTACCGTCCTTTCAGAAAAAAATACTTTCCCAGAGTATGAATTATAATGTTAAACGCAGTGAGAACACAATGTGAAATCATCTTCCCACTATTAAAAGCGAGCGTTCAACTTTTAGTTCGGTCTGTCGACCCGTCAACTTGTTTACTAAGAGTTTTGAGCCTCACGCGAGAAGAAGCCGTCATTATTAATAATAGCAATTTAAATTATAATAGATTTGTCACAATATTCCATTCTTTACCTCTCAACCTCTCAACGTCGACACAATTTAAAAAGTCCCTATTGTAAATGAACAACGCTTAATCAACGTTATTCATTGACAACCTTCCCACTCTTCTTATAGTTCAACTCATTTTCAAAACTCGTTTTTCATTTGTGTGGCATTCTAATAAATCCCATCTCATGTAACATTAATCCCACACGTCAGAAGTACTCATTACGTCTCCAGCTCTTCAAAACACAATTCAATGCCACACCTAAAAGAGACAATTTAGATTAACATAACCACTAAATGAATGAAGTAACCATTAAATGACAGGTTTAGTTGGTATCTTAGTTAGCCACATGATCTTAAGTTGATTTGTGGCGTAGGATATTCCGTTGCAGGCAAAGTACTTTCATCGTCACCTACTGAAAGTGACGTGTTGTGTGCCCTGGTACAAAAGTACAGCAGGAGAGGAAAAGGAAGTGGAAAGAAAATGTTTGTGTTTATGATTGAAGAGTATAGCAGAAGTATGAAAAGAGAAAGTAATTTTGATAAATTGCCATATGGCACACAATCTAACCCTGTCCCTTTCCTTTTCGCCATATATTTTCTTTTGAAACTATTTATATATCTACCCTAGATCATGAGATTAGCACACTCGTGAGACACTTTTAAAACGAGAAACATTATACATCTGTAGATGAAAATACACTCTCTGGAACAAAAATGTAAACAACTACATTTGCAAATCGTTTAGTTGGAAATAAAACGAATATAGCTTTCAGAAGCTGAACTTTCAACCGCCGCTGTTATCTCCATCGGCTTTTGTGATTATTGTCTCTCATCTAATAACTTGCCGTGTATCTTTTTTGATCAACATCCCTTTATCCTACGGGTGACGCGTGTCAGTCATGTGTACCTTTCTTGTATAACCATTGAATTTAGAATTCCCACAGAGCTATTCTGTTATTAATATCTGTATAAAGAACCCGAGAAGTGTTTCTTGCATATCATGTATCATTATTAGAAGTGCAATGAGTATGATAGTGCGCTGTGAGATATTAGCTTGTTTTCAGCGATCAGCTGTACACCTGTCTGTACTGGGGCACATTCCTTTACTTAAAGTGAAAAACTATTTCCTATGCTATGGGGTCCTGCGAGTAATTATTTGTTGGTTTATAGATCATAGTGCAGACACCCTGAAAATATACTTGTAAATTAGTGTAAATTAGTGTAATTAGTGTAAACACAGTATTATGAGTACAGGGACAGGCAGATTGGCATATCTTAATTAATTATTCGGCTTTGAATATGATTGAAATGCGGCAATGAAAAGGGCGATAGACAAAGTTAAATAAAGGGAAGAAGAGGCAAGACAGGGCGAATGGACGAAATGAAAGCAAGATGGATAGAGATTAAGCAAATCGGGGAGAGAGAATGAGAAATTAAGGCAAGAATGCTAGAGAGATGAAGAGAGAGAATGAGAAGACGAAGAAAATGAAGAAGATGATGATGAAGAAAAAGAACATTGGAGTGAAATCGAATGAGGGAGAATATACAGATGACCATTATAACTTTAACTCTAAGTATAATAAACACGGTGTATTACGATCTACCATAGATCGCATGCCGTTGCGTATACACCATACAGCGGGCTGGCAATAAAAGGTATGTGATATGTAGCGGCATGTGCGTACAAATATTTAGAGCCCCCAGGTGCGACAGGTGAAAGAAGAAATAGGTATCTATTAATATCATCTCACATCATCTCATACGGACAGACATGTGGAAGTATTTTCAAGTATCATCTCATGTACACACGAACAGACGTAAGGAAGTAACTTGAACAGTTATTGAGATCTCATAAAGAAAAACAATATCGGCAATAGAACCCATGTAAATAAATCACTGGGGCATTGAAAGGTAAATTAGTAGGATGAGATTTGAATTCTTTCAGAAGTTTCCTTCAACATGCTCGAGGAAAGTTTTATTTGGTTTAGCGGTCATTGTGGCTTCTCCCTGAAAAATCGATTTTGTTTGGACCCCGATTCGAAGCTGCGACCGGGTCTATCGAATGGCAACATTAAAGGGATACAATATTGGAGTTTCCTGCGTGAATAACGCTTTTCAAGTTATGTTCGCTTGCCCAACACTTTCACGTACAATCCCATATGTTAAAGGCAGCGGAGTCACGCAAAGTCATATACACATCCATACAAACCCAGCAATTACATTGCCCTCTGCCTCCATGACGTCACAAACTCCACGATTCAGTATACTAAGTACCTTTAATAAAGGACGGATCCCAGGAATGATAATAAAATGTGATTGGTACACTTTGTATTAGAGACGCCGAAACCACTTTTTATGAAAAACCTTGAATCCTATTTTTGTTGTAAAGCAGTTACTATATAGATCTATAGCATTGCCCCATAACGGACAAGTTGGCACTGATACGATTATTTTTGAGGGGATATGTATTTGTATTGTTTATAACAATAATTTTGCTTAACTTAGCGTCTCAGATCCTGCGAATATCCGATAAGAGTCATATCTGACAAACATAAAAACAGATTTTAAAAGAGCTTTATGGGCTCTGGCAAAGGAAAACATATTCTGCTTGTGGCTTAATAGGTGACATGACAAGATGCGACCCAAGTTTCCTGATATGATATGGATCATGTGATATGATTGGACGCATGTTGTCTGATATGATCAGGTGATATGATATAGTCTATGATCACGTGATATGATGAGACGTGTGTTGTCTGATATAATAGATATCACGTGATATGATGAAACGTAGGCCCTACGGTCATGACTGTAGGTTGCCTAGATTTCGTGACAATTGCTCCGCTGCAAATTCCATACTATTCGATTGACCCACTGAAACCCTGGACTTAACACTATACCCTACCCTAAACCTAATTCTAAACGTAACATAAAACCCTATCACGCCTATTGCAACCCTAAACCCAACCCTACATCTTAGACGAAATAAAGTCAGGGGGCATTTCATGAAAGGACTCGTCGGACGTTTTTTCCGACAAACTGTTATACGCTACTGAAATGCTTGCATGTGATTGGCTGAGAGCAAATTTGTCGGATAAAATGTCCGATAAGTCCTTTGATGAAATGGCCCCAGATCAATTGTTAACAGGAGAAAATGTCGTGTCACCGTTGCTTAATATGATCACGTGATATGACGAGATGTAAGTTGCGCAGATGAAACCGAAGGGTGATTGAAATGTATGAAGAGGATGGCAAACAAACTAACACGGTTTTCATTGATGCCAGGGGGAATAACATAACATATCGGGAACAATCGGATAAATTGTTTGGAGTGTCATGAGAAAAAAAAACTCACAAAATGATGAATGAACAGATTAAATTAGCATCAACATCAATTAAGCTTCTAAAACATGACTATTGGATAAATCCATGTTATTCAGAAACACACCACTTCGAAGAAAATATCACCGTATTTACACAACGGCTCTATAGAGATGACTGCCTAAAAGTCATAGATTGAAAGATACTGTATATTTGCGGTCGAGAGGTGCAAATAGGATTTTGCCTTGTGTTCAGTTCATCAAACAAAGCCGTCTTTCTGAAATAATATTTCTCAGAGATTACAATTTTTGAAACAGACACAGAATCCGACTTCGACCGCGTTCCCTAAAACCCCATCAGTTATCACAGCAGGGTCTTAAATACACAAAACAAACAAGTAGTCTTTGCTTTCTGGAAGTTGTATGCCGAAATGCGTAAACCGCCGAAATGATATTGGAAGTCGTGCCCTGAATAATCAAAATCATCAGCAGACAGCCACCCCCCAACACCCTCCTCTTTTCTTGTGGCGTAGCAAAGAGATGGAGTAGGGTGTGAGCCCTTCGAATATAATATTTAAATCTAAATCGCGGGCATTTATCTTCAAACAAAACTCTTAATGAGATAACGAATCCATAATGTTTATTATCATATTATCTGAATATTGGGGGTGAAAGCATTCTTTTTGAAATAACAATGCGATTCCTCCCCCCATCACCTCTTAAAAAAAAATGTATCCACTTTTTATCCAAACCCGACTACATCTCAAAACAGCACGACACATTAGATCGGGGTAACAGCGTTTAAAAACGTGAGCGGATATGCATGTGGGTAAGAAGATACAGTGGGAATACGACGAGCAACTGTTTCAAAATTCGAACTGAATAACAAAACAGATACGGTAGGGATACAGGCCACCTTTTCTCAATTTTAGCAGAAATACAAAGGAGACAAGACAGAATAAGGATTTAAGAAGGATTATTGTCATATTTAGAATTTCATAGAATGATACAAGATACGGCAAGGTATAAGTATAAAATCTAAATACTGCCTGCAGAAAAGGGACATGGCATACAGAGTGTTCTTACGCAGCAGTTAGAAACTTAGAAGTGTGGTATATAAATGATTCGGAGAGGGAGAGAGATAGAGAGAGAGAGAAGGGGGTGTGTGATCACGGGGAGTGGTGTGGAAGGGGGAGAGAACACTTGTAAAAAAATATTAAGTAATATATAAAAGAAATTCATATAGAAATAGAGTTCGTGTACAGGACAAGGCTGAATTAAATGGGTCATCGAGAGCATTTTGGAAGATCAACTTGCTCCCACACATGCCTTTTATGTTGTGTTGAATAATTTGCAGTGATATATAGAACAATTTTTTGTTGTTTTTGTTTTATAAAACTAAGTAGTTCGAATATTGCAGCTAAGTGGGTCAATGACAATACAAATTAATAAATTTACAGATTAGAGATGACGAAATTATCAAATCCCCAATGCATAGGCTATTGTCTTTTTAAAAGGAAATTTAGAAAAGCTGTATTCAGTAGTCCTTAGGAAATGAACCACGGACGAAATTATATTGATTTCATATAGTTATTATATAGCTTTATTGAGGACAGCCGTTGTAGTATACAAATAATTAACCATGTTACCCGAGCCTAAAATGACACATGTCGACAGAAGTGGGTATGGTAGGGTGTGACCACCCCCCTCCCTTACAAACATAACATTTCACCATTGGTTGTGAAATGGTTTTTACTTCGTATTAAAGTGCGATGTGCATGAATAACCCATGCGAATAAATTCAAAAGGGTAAATAGCTGAAACCAATTATTCAAATGCATGATATGATGGCAATTATACGGAATGAAGGGGATTAATAGTGAAAACATATTTGCTGCCGCAGATCCAGGATTAGAAAATAGAGGGGCGCAAACGGTAAATATTGAAATAGAGGGGGCAGATTAGAATAATTTCTTGGATTAAATTTATGCTCAATGTGTGTTTAAAAAAATAATAAGGGGGCACACATTTTTTTTGTGCCCCGCCTTGATCCGCCACTGGATTTAATTCCTACATGTCCTAGGCAAACTCTGCGACTTGATTTTGAAATGAAACTATTGGAATAATATCTTATTATAAAATATAAATAGACAAAGCGGGGATAAAATTATTTATGAAATCATAAATTACTGTATGAATCATAAACCCCAATTGCAGCCAATTGCAATCTCTCTCTTGGCTGGTATAATATCCGATTTGGCCTTTCGTTATTATTGAACAAAAAACGCGGATTAAATTGGCTTCATACCAAATTGGCTAATTATTTAATATCAGTGGATGATGTCGTTAGAAAAACCTACACAATTGCAAAAAAAAACAAAAACAAAAAAAAAAAAAAAAAATCTTGCTGCCATTTTGCTGCCACATCAAAGAAATAAAAGAGGTTTATGCATTTGGGCTGACCAATCAGTTTGATAACGGTTAGGTGGTATGCCCACCACTTTTGATACTTACTTACGAAATGTTCAATTATTGTAGGCTTAAAACAAAATAGGGCATACGAGAAATTATTCCGTCAGACAAACCTTTTAAAATAGGTTGACTTATCAAAATTAGCATGATATGTATGTCTTCGACAATTTTTTTAAAAAATTAAAATAGAAGAGAGAGGGAAAAACCATCAGACGTATCATTTGGCCTCCTGCCATTGGTAGCTGAAAATTTCATTATTTTAAAAGGCAGCGTTGGTATGCTCCATTGAGCAAGATTGATGAGTGAATTTTTCAGAATCTGCAAACGTGTCATGATAGTTACATTAAGAAATTAATAATAAATGTATGTCTTTTAGCTGCATGAGCTAATATAGCAGTATAGTATGAAGCTGAAACAATGAAAAAGTGCCCAATCATCATTTTGAATACGTCACCATAGACGTTAGATAGGAAGAGTCAATGGTGTCAAGTAGAGAGGCTTCTATACAGGTCGCATTAGCAAACCGGGAACAGTATAAATCTTGTGACAGTTCAATTTGGAAATAACATATTTGTCTCGATATTGCCATCGATATGTTCAGGCCTATCAAGCAACCAGAAATTATGGAAAACATATCACAACTCCTTGCCGATAACATTATGGACTCGACATATTCCGAAACAAGTCCAGAAACTGAGTTAGGCCTCGAAATAGAGAGAATAGCCTTCTATCATCGAACAATCGTTGCATCGGTGTTGATTGTTTTTATAGTCATGGGTCTGTTTGGTAACTCCATAGTCATCATCGCTGTCGTCGTCGAAAAGAAGCTTCGTACGATCACCAACATTTTGGTTGTCAATCTTGCTTTCGCCGATTTAGTGACGTGTTCATGCATGCCATTCCAGGTTGCAGGTCTCTTGAGCCAAACAGGAACCTATCCTCTTCATGAAGTGGTCTGTGCAACGGTCGCAGCCGTCACGAACACGTGTATATGTTGTAGCGGACTAACCCTGGTCACCATCGCATTCGTCCGCTGGTACTTCATCACAAAGTCTGTCCGTGGTCATCAGGGCATCTACACGCCAAAGAACATCGCAATAGCTGTGGTGATCATCTGGATAGGATCAATCGCTTTCATGGTCTTACCACCTATTCTCGGCCTCGGAACATTAGGATATTCCGAATATATTGGCCTGTGTTTTACAATAGACACAAACGCGCTTGATAAACATTACTTTACATTGGTGGGAACTTTAATTGCTATCATCTTGATGTTTACTCTAATGTTTTATATACTGATCTTGCGCCATGTTGTGCGACATAATAGACGTAAGCCGAAGGCCTTCAACAAAATAGAGGTTGAAGTCACGAAAAATCTCTTCATGGTCGTTTGTGTCTTCATGTTCTGTGGCCTAGCGAAAAGTGTAATGTTGCTTCTTCATAATACTAGAAGCGTGTTTGGACTCTACACTGCTTTGATGGTGGTGATGAACAGTGTAGTAAACCCGATCATCTACGGATTCAAGCATCCTAACTTTCAAGATGTCTTTAAGAAAATCCTTTGTTGCGTTGTCGTCGCGAATAACTTACGCTCAAACGCCCCACCACTTGATATGCAGATGTAATATTTATATTTTTATATAATGCCAGTCATCCCGACAATCATCCATTATAAGATATTTTCTTATCTAATGAACAACAAGCGAATTACCATCTACCAACTAGGAAGCAGGAACACACCCAAAGCTTGAGGAGAGTAATGTTGTCCTCTCTTAAGAGGACAATTTCCAGATTATTGAACACAGACGACTTTACAATCTACAACCGTACTACTTACTCCACTGCTGCTTACATTGTTTATAGACGGGTATGACGGTACATTCCCCTTCTATCATACATGTATATAATATAAAATTGCGAACGATTGCGATTTTGCTGTTTTTGAAAAAAAAAATCGTGATTTTTTTTTTTTTTTTTAATTCATGTTGTGCTCATTCAGCCGTTATAAAGTCATGGATGTCACCAATTTTCGAGAATCTGCTATATAACAACCCTAGTTTAATCACATGCTTGGTTTCAACTTGAATAATTTGCTACGCTGGAAGATTTGATGGGCTTTTTTAGGGGGAAACTTACTCGCTTACAATAAATTATTTTATGATAAAGCATTAAACGGCTTTCAATCACTGTATGTGTTTTTGTATACTTAAAATCAATCATTATATTTACGTAAGATTTATATTTTGCATTAAGAATTATTTCTTTTCAATGTGTGATATAAAAAATTATTCTAACTCTGAAATAAAGGTTGTTATGACTGTCTTTGTATATTATAATATTCATTTTCTCTATTTCTTTCCAAGATTTCCGAGAAAACTTATTAATTTATCAATAGGGCTATATTTTATCAACAGTCCGATATTAATTATTTATTTTTTAGATAAGTTATATAAATTTTGAAACGTAAAATCTGGAGTAATCTTTGGCAGGGTATTAATGTCCATGTTTATTGGATATGGCTAGTTAAAACCGTTATATAAAAACACAACAAACTGTCACTTGATATCATAAAATACCAATACAATTTACATGAATATGATTGCATTTGCAATTAGCAGATTAGAACGAAAATTCTTTGAAATGATACCGCATTAGGGCCTAATGATAGATTTTATCAAATTGATTTAATTCTGGTTTGCAACCCGCGAAACTATTTCCTTCACAGTTTTAAGCGCAAAATAGAATTAGTCAGGGGTGGTTGTGTATTGCTATGTCAGACATCAATTATAATGAAGGTGTTTGATTGTGTTTTATTTCTGTTAATTAACAACATCTCGCCCACAATTACCGAGAAAATACTTCAATAAACATATAGTCGGTGTTTCTGTCTTTGGAAAGCCCTAATATAGGATGATCATAATTATTTGAGCAATTTAATCAAACATAATATGATGCTTTGCCGTTTTGTGCTCTCCTGAATGTAAAACACTTCAAAAGAAAAAAGTAATATATGCAATTTAAAGTTATGGAATTCAAAGAGTTGTCTATTTGATAAGTAATGAAAATATTTATTTATTTAGGAAGAGACCTTGATATCAAATTAAATATTGCGATTATCAAAAGATTAGTATTTAAGTTGGATATAATGCCGGTAAAATAATCAGCCCAGTTGCAAACGAACATAAACGATTGAATAAAATTAATCATGGAAATGGATTCTTCCTCATTATTATTATTATCATAGAACGTATGCAATTGGGTTTACCAATCAAAAAGCCTAAAGCCCGGACACAAATCCCATGATAACACATACGTTTTGATGTAAACTTTCAAAGTAGGCAGACCATTGCTATAAAGAGTGAGTAGAGAAAAAAAGTCCCATCATATTGAATTTGTTTTTGTTGAAGCCTGAAATTTAATCATGGGTTTCATGATATGTCTTGGTAGAGTCATTCTCCGAGCATTATGTCGGTGCCCTTTTCATTTTGATCTTTGCACGTGTGACTGAGTAACAATCTTCAGAAGACTGCAACATCTGAATTGTGCCAAGTGGATGGATAAAGATTAAAACAAATATAGACACATACACATTCACGCCCTCGTTCCCACACACCACATACATCCATCCTCGCACACACACACACACACACACACACACACACACACACACACACACACACACCACACACACACACACACACTACTCACTCACAACAGTTGTTATCGATTACTACTTCCCAAACATTCAGTTATGGTCTTGGTGATCAAACATCAATGATTAATCAGAAAGGATAATTGTGGGTGCCGTGTGATAGGGTGTGTGAGTGTATGAGAGTGTATGTTTGTGGAAGGTTGTATGTGGGTGTGTATGTGTGGGTGAGGGTGTGGGTGTGCATGTGGTTTGTGTGTGTGTGTGTGTGTGTGTGTGTGTGTGTGTGAAAATAATGGTTTGTGTGTCTTTGTGCGTGCACACAAGTTATATTTTTAACTTGTTTATTATTCACCCAGCCACTTGGCGCTATTGAGATTTTGCTGTCTTCTGAAGATTGTCTGTTATACAGTCATGCCTGCAATGATCCAAATGAAAAGGGTGTGCCAACAGATGCTAAGAGGATGACTCTAGCAAGACATATAATAAAATCCATGATTAAATGTTCATACAAGACAACTTCTAAATGATGGGATTTTCTTTTCTGACTCATTCTGTGCATACATACATGTATATATTTTTCTGTGTGTATATGAATATATATATCTACATGTATATATATGTAATATACATATTGTTTCGTCGGGGATTGTTTTACTATTTTTTCGGCACCACCTTTTGAAATGGTTGTGTGACGCCCGAGTGATAACTTTGATATAAAGACGGAACCCACTAACCTCATATCCTAAGCATGCTAAGGAAATGACCTACCACCCCATCACATCAAGATTAAATATGGTTGACCTACTAACCCCTTCGATGTCGTCTGGCCTCATCATCTACGCGATCCTCGAAAACGACCTCATCTGAAACACAGTAAGATTGTGGTCGACGATTCTCTGAAACAAAAGCCAAGTCCGGAGGCTATTTGCAGTCGCGGAGGGTTGCTATAAAAGAAAGGGGACACTTTTGAACCCTCGTGCATACCCAGAAGTTGACTAAAATATGACGGCCTGAATGTATTTATAATAATGTAAACAGCAAAAAGACATCCCTCCTGAATATTGACAATAAAAAAGAAAATGGCTTGGGCTGTGGTTTTGCTGGAGGCAGAAATATTTGTATGGATGTCTCGAAGATTTTATGGAAAGGAAAATTCGGAGAAATCTAAAGGAAAAGTTTGAAATAATTACATACATGACCCATCAACTATTTCAAGCATGTGATCGAAGAATATGAAAGAAAATTTATATTTTTAAACTGTTCACTTTATAATGTAGTCATAGTATATAATCAATGCGTGGTTATATTTAGGTCTATCAGAATAGAACGGATTTTGACACTCTACAACAAAAATGTATTGTTGATCTATTAGTTCCACTGATGTTGTTTGATATTATCACCATGACAACAACACTGAATGGATGGTCTCCCGTATCAGTTTGTCATACAGCAAATTGTTTTGATATCTTTTAAAAGTGTTTTAAAAATGAGAAGCTTTTTTTTTTAAATGTAAGAAGATGATGTCACAAGATATATCATCTCAACGAATGCAGAGATGAGACAGATTAGTACTAAGCTCCTTGGTAAAAGTTATCTCTGAGCAACTGGGAAAGCACATAATTTACAAATACAGCTTGAGTAAAATCACACAAATATTAATTATAAACATTATAACATGAGATTCATACAGAGGTTACTAAACCATCATGATCTGAACCTAAGTCATAACTGATACATCTAGCATACATCACACAAGGTTACCTACGTAACGGTGATGGTGCTTTACGATCTGAGCAGTAGGAGGCGTCGTAAACGATTGGATGAGCATAACAATAATGTTATCAAGACAAGATACATGGCTTGATAGCTGACCGTTTGATCTTTGATAGAGGTAGCGACCTTACAGTATAGGAAGGGTTAACGACTTGAGGTTCTAGAGAAAACAAAGCTTGTAAGTAACCGTAAATCTTTCAAAGATTTGAGCTCTTTGCGCAAGACGTTAACGAGAATGTTTGTAATATCAGGCCAGACTTTTTTCCTGTGGTGAATTTGGTACAATGGCTTTTACCACCATCACGACCATTGCAGCTTTCCTATTACCTTCAAAAACCAGCTAGCTCTATCCTCACAACACCAAAGATGAAATATAATTCTTCAACAAAACTTCACCAACAAGAATTTAGAACTTACGATACATTGAAAATGTATGTCATGAATGGCAGTGCCCTAAGAACTAAAAACAACAATATTTCAGTTTCTGAAGTTGCAAACGAAGATCCTTTGAATTTGTCAAGTTCGATGTGAAATGCATCACATATATCGCGTATATGGCCATAATGAGTGATTTCACGTTCGGTGTTGGTGTTGGTGTTAGTGTTAGCAGAGTGAAATTCTGCTAAAATCGAGCTCAAACACCGAGCTCAGATCATGAGAGTCGATACCGATATCCAAACACGCGCGGATCGATAGCCTAACACCGTCGTCTGAAGAAAAATGGCGTCGACGCAATTCGTAGCGAAGTACCGGTTTTGTTGTTTAAAACTGTTCGAATATACCTGAAGAAGGCACTAAAAGGTTAGAATCATACCAGTAAATCGAAATTAATCCTTCTTCAAACCTCTCTTTGATACAAATTTACCTCATGATGGATATTTTTGACGAAACAGTAAGTTTACAGTTTATATCTCGGGCAGTTTTTTGCAAGCAGCAGGAAATGGAGCGTTATCTAGTTCACTTCAAAGCCAGGCTGGGCCGCGCAGCGCGTAGCCCCCAGACCCTATAATTTCGTACATCGGTTCAGATTAGCAGTGATTGATCATGCCTTTTGTTCCTAAAATATAGATTGAGAAGACATCCATGTTGATGATATTTATTCCTTATACGATTTACTACGGAATACCTTATTTTATATTCTCTAATCATTTTTTCCAATGAATTTAGATGAAATTTCTTGGACCCTTGTTAGGCTTGAAGAGTAGTTGCCAATTTGTGAATCCATCTCGTTAACCCAAAAATGAACCAATTTTGTAGGTCTTGAAGTACCCTCTTTGGTCTAATATATTAATTGATTAATTATTCTGTAAAATAAAGTATAGTTTCTCTGCCACTGGACCCTCCACTGCCCTTATTATTCACAAGACAAACCAAACGTTGGCCAACACCAACACTAACACCGAGTGTGAAATGAACTTTTTCTTAATCCCTAGGGGTTTAGTGTTGGTCAATGGAAATTTGCACGTGAAATTTAACACCGGCTGCAGAGCTCGGTTCAGCAGACGACATTTGACACAAAATGAAACACCAGCAACCGGAAATACGTCAAAATTTAGAGGTCAACACCTAACACCGACTGATTTTATTTCCATTTCACGTTCGGTGTTAGATCAGACTTCTGCTCCAAAATAAACACTAACACCGATTATAAAACCGAACGTGAAATCACTCAATGTATTGACCTCTTTTCCTAAATAATATTCGTTTTGCAACTGGTATTATATGTTTTTTATTTGTAAGAAGCAAATTTTAGAAGAAGGAGTTGTTTGATGCAACTGCGTTGAAGATGCTTTCAACCAAGACCCATGACGTCTTTCACGAGGTACGAACAACCAGCTGGTTCATTTGACATCCGACTGTCATTTGCGTAAAATATTGGAGACAACTGTTCTGGGAGGAAAAATGAGACTTTGGAATTGCAAAACTTCCCCTCTCTTCTGGCCCAGCTGAGGGAGCGTGCGGCTACTGTATAAACCAAGTCCCTGGAGAAAGAAGATATTTTGTTGTCAAATTTTCCAAAAATGGTCAGCATAATTTTGAACATTTTGACGGGTATTTTTTATGTTTGTAGCATTTTATTCACCCCCCCCCCCCACTCCACGATGAAAATGTGTCTAGTGAAATTGTCTAAAGGTATTGAAATTGAAATTGTGCCTAGTTTCGGAGAGGTGAAGAAATTATTCCTTATTACATGTTTATCATGTGTGAGTTGTAGTAATGTAAACGACTCTGTACACGTCTTGGAATATAGCATGCATTCCATCCTTATTTATTCCATTCTTATGACTTTATACCAGAAGACTCTGAACATTTACAGATTTACAGTTGACGATTTACCCATGCAGGGGATGCGCATTGAGCATCTCTTGAGATGGATATGTTGCGCGTTATAAATATTGTCATTATTATTATTATTATTATTATTATTATTATTATTATTATTATTATTATTGTTGTTGTAATAACACCCCCCCCCTGCTATAAATAATTTTCTCCCTTATGTTTCAAAATAATTTTCCTGATGTTTTTTATGTTTTTAATTTTATAAACCCTGCACACTATTCTTGTTCTAACTTTTCAAATACAGCTGAATATTAATTTATATGCCTATCATAATTAGCACGGTGTTATAAAAATGCTATTTTTAACCGTAATTGCGACAGTAATGCTTTAAACATGTATCTATCAATATTTTCTTTGGGTTTTCTTTCCTGGTATTTTTCTAATATTCATCGGGAGTCACAAACAGACGACTAGAATCAGGGCTAACTCTTGTGATTGGTGAGTGAAAGTGGTAAATCATTGGAGATTACGGCATATCTCCAATCGTCTAGCTTGTTTTATGTGGACAAGAATTGTGATTGGTGTTTTGTTCGCTCGACCCAATGGGGCCTACATTTGGGAGAGTTAACCTCCAGAACGCCCCAAGCAAATATTGTAATTCAACGGATTTCTATATTTGTGGTTGGTTTGTCTATTTCTTTTTGTTGTTCGCATTCCAATCAAAGTTTGTCTGTCGAATGTAACATTTCCTTGATTAACATAATAAATTGATTTTTTGCAGAAAGTGATGTTGACACATAGACGAATGTAAAAAGGGACAACTTTGGAGGCTTTTTATATGTTGGGTGGTGTTTGTGACAGGCCTATAACAATGGGGGATCCAGGTTCCACGGAATGGAGATTCAGATTTTTTAATTTCCCAATATCAATGCGGTCATAAAGCATTTCCCAAAATTCTATAGAATATAAAAACAAATTTCCATAACTCAATTCAAAATATGAATAATTTTGTTGTTTTGTAAGGGGTGTGTGTGTGTGTGTGTGTGTGTGTGTGTGCGTGGGTGTGTGTGTGTGTGTGAGTGTTGTGTGTGTGCGTGTGCGCGTGTGTATGTGTAATATGTATGTGTGGTGTCTTTTGTTGTTGTTGTAGCTTTACTATCCACTTTTGATAGACTGACGATCCATTTGGGCGCGCATCTTATCCCGAATAAATTGAATTCGTTATGAAGTAATGACTTCATCGCTCTTTGATAGAAAATGTTTTGACTGCAAAGACCTGGACCGAAGCTGCCCAGCTGTTGTGAGTTGTCTTGACAAGTTTATTACAGGATAGTGTCCCGGTCAAGCTAAAAGACCCGCTTTTTTAATGGAAAGTTCGTCGAGGAAAAATAGAATTTATGAGGAAGCGGCGACCCATCTACCGCCGAAAATTTTGTGGAGTGCAGAAAACATATTTAGGGGTCGAGATCAGGACAGTTTGACAGTTCCGATAAAATACCCCTGAAATATATTTGGGTCTGTGTGGTGTTGCCGATTTTGTGAGGCTTACCGATGTTATGTATTTTTAGCAATAAGACTTCGACATGAATATAACCTCTACAAACTCAAATGTTGTCACAAAATAATTTAGAATCGTCATTTAAAAAAAAATGTAGTATGATATATTATGGTAATGCAAAAGTATAACCAGACATTCATTGTTCGAAAATGGCAGTTCGAAATCGCGACACCGTTTTTTTTTTTTTTTTTTTTTTTTTTTTTATACATAGGCCTACATCAAAAACACTAAAATGCTTATCCTAATATTAACTGTGGAGAAATAGAAAATCATTTTTCTAAGATTGATATTATCGTCTACAACACATTTTCAATCTGACACCATTTTTGCGATGAGTTTACATCCGGTATAAGAGTGTAGCGTCTACTGTCAAATTTCTATACAGGAGGATTGGTGACTACTGTTAACGAGTTAAAATTTCTTAAATGCATATAGAACTATGAAATGCACCTTTAACTTTTATACCTTTGTTATTTGCCATGTTTGCTCTGAAATGAGCCGATACATTTCTGCTGCCCGTATCTTTGTTTCCATCCCAAGATTTGCCTGCTCGATACTTAACAAACTGCATGCAGCAGCTATGTTTATAAACACAGCCGCACTGTGATTGCAAACGAGTATTATGGTTGTGACGTCATCTTCATTTCCCTACCTTTCTAGGTCCAAAGAGATCCATAAATCAAACGACTTGCTCTATCTTCTGATATATACATGGAGGTGGAATGATAAGGATACATCTAGTAACTATGCATTCCAACCCGCGACCTTAAAGCGAAGGAGGCCGTTGACTATTTTGTTCACCAAATACATTGCAGAGATAAAAAGAGCGGATTTTGTTTTCTTTATGTAGCTTTAATACGGCAAGTAGAGACAGTAGAGATAGGAACGATGGTTGTGAGACGAAATGGTGACCAAGAGAGAGAGAGAGAGATAGAAAGAGAGAGAAAGAGAGAGGGGGAGGGAGAGAGAGAAGAAGTGAGAGATAGAGCAAGAGGGAGAGAGAAAACGTGATAGAATTATACAGTAGAGATATAGTGCGGTCATTGTAAGGCCAATTCAAGAGAAATCCTAGGTTGAAGTAAATACAGAAGCTGAACAATAAACTTTTAAACTAGAGTAGCAGAATTAGTCCTAAATATCTCTACTTCGTCCTCACTTGAGACTTTATTATCATTATGAACGCATTATCAATTTCTATGAAAGTGCATCGTTCCTTTAAACTTCGTTGGTACTTCTTCGTCACATTGTTGTGCGTGACTTTGCTGGCAAGATGCTGTATGCAACATCAAACTGAATAGTGTTACAAGTAAACTTAGAGGTCAGTCTCATAAATATTTCTTGTCGTCCGGGCAAGATACATATCATTCTGTCCTTATAACCTGTGAATTTATCTCTCTGAGTTCGAGAAATGCGGATTAGGCCGAAATATGAAATGTATAAGCTTTGAGTAATTTCAACAAGCTAGACCTGTGATGATAAATTCAAAGCGATTCGTTTTATCTGTGCACAATCTAACATGGCTACCCCCTTTTTTCATCAACAGGGACCTTTGACACACTTTTCCAGAACATAGATCATCCAAGGCATTAATAAGATCCTTCAAGAGTTTCATAAATGTCGAACTCGCAGATTGAATAATGTCTCTTTTTGTGTAGCCTCGGTGTGTTTAGAGATTTTTTTTTTTTTTTTTTTTTTTTGTATAAAAAACTCTATTTTTTAAAGGGCAGCTATTTTGGGCGACCCAGCATGTAAGGACCTAATGCGCCTGTTTTGTCGACTAGTCTGGGCTGATAAAATAATCTTAGCGAGGACTACTTTTTAGATCTCGACATGTCAGGTCCTGAAGAAATATGGGTATTTGCCCCACCCCGCATGCTTGGGTAACTTTTTACATTACCATACGTGAGTTCTTCGTATTCTGTGTGGCTCCATGGAACAAAATGACGCCAAATACGTATCACGTGACTACTGCCCATTAACCAATGATGTGACCGGAAGCAGAGGAAATAGCCTTTTTATTGACTTATGGCATGCATGTGATATAATGCTGGCGAACAATTGCTTTATTCACCCTGTCATATTATAATTGTCATTCGAGTAGTAAAGGATAAGAATTTATTTTAATTGGTGAAGAATCTTATTATAGAAGTTGATATTTATGACTTGCATTCTATCACGTTTTTCTTTTCCAGAACGATATTGGTGCAGAAATACAGTTATTCTGTAACGCGATCACCAATAATAGACTTAAGATATGATCCCCCGACTTAATAGTAAAACACGGTATTCATGTTGGTACTTCCCATCTACGTTCTAACCAATATTTCAAACTTAAGATTTTTAAAAATTTATTTTATTCAATTTTTTTTCTTTTTGTATTTTTTTTTGTTGTTGCTTGCTTGCTTGCTTGCATGTTGCGCTGGGTTTTCTTTTGTTTTGTAATTTTTTTGTTTGGAATTTTCTGCTCTTTTCTTAGCCCGTATCTGTCAGAATTGCATATTTTTTTCCGAGAATATAACCGTTTTTGTTAAACAAACAACATTATTTTGTAAAATAGTAGTTATCTTAAAAGCTACTGTCAAATCCCAACTCTGGGTAAGTGACCATTCCCTGACGTTTCTCCTTCATGCACAAACACTACAGCAATATAAAAACACTACAAGCACTTAGCAATCTCTCTTCTACGACCGAATTGACACATCAAACGTTGTCAAGATGTGGCTATTTCCTAAGAAACAGAAGTTGAACGTGCGCCAATTGAAAAAAAAGTTAACTAATGCGCTGACAAATGCCGTACAAACGTTACATTCCTAAAGCAAAATATGACATTGAGGCATGATATGCGATCCGTGTGTAGAAGTGTAAGAAACGACACAAAATCATATCTGATTGCGGGCTTCGAATCCAACTTGTATAGGTGACATTGTGGATATGGATATGTAAAAAGAGAATGGACCCGGAAGGTACATGCATTACCATAAAGTCCAAGAAAACAAATAAATGTCAGCCTTGGACGTTTACACGAGTTGTCTTGAGAAGATGTGGATGTCGTAATGGGCGGAGAGGAGGGGAGGGGGGGGGGGGGGGGGGGGGGACTGAGGGGCGGTTTGTTTGTTCGTTCAAAAAATAGCCTGAAGATATTTTGTTTAGGGAATCAGAAATGGATAAGATAATGGAATTAGCTGTGTTATTTTATATTGAAAAAAAATGTATAGAATTATATAGACGTGAAATTAGACGGTGCATTAATATGTTCAAGATTAGGTAATCGACAACACTCATTCTATGTATCATATTATGCTACCTGAAATGCCCCTTATTTCTCAATTATGAATTAAAATATTTGTTATATAAATTGTGATGAGCATTCACGAATTAAATATAATTTATTAAAAAATATTGAGAAAATTAAATAGGCTAAGTACCACTCAAATGATTTAACATGTTTCAATTATATAAGTGTCAATGTAATGTTTAAAAGCGATAGGCAAAATTATACATGAGGGATATAGGCCTACCTACTGTAACATAGTTAACATGTAACAAATTATGTGTTAATAGGGTATCGTTGAATGTACCGATATTTACATAAGAACTATAAGATTATTAATCAATGTTAAACTGAAACAATATCAATAGTGCATTGTGTTATGTTGAAAATGACATTTCCCCGAAAAGATGTCCATGCATCTGTGCGGAGAAAGGTCGATCCTAAATCGTTACATATTGATCATAACCGTGAACTTTACATTAGTACTTATTACGAAATGACAATCATCTCCTTATCGCGTACTCGGCTTTTTCGCTTCAAAAGGCGAAACGTTTCCTAATAACATGTGTTCCACACCAATAGCTCCTAAACCACTCTGGTTTCGGTGACTTAATGTGCACTTTTGTAGATGTGTGTGAAAAATGTTAATAGACGGAAGAGATATGTCCTTTATAGTCTTCTATTACAGTGGTAACTAAAAGTATGATGATATATTTCTGGAAATTAAATAGCCTAAATAGATAAACTATACAATTAAATCAACTATTAAAGTCACCAGAAAGGTTGGCATCATATTTTGTGCATTTGATAAAATGTGAATTTGTGTTCCCTTCTAATTACGAATATGAAGATTGGTGTGTTTACAACGATGTGTTTACAACGATAGAGTTCCGCACAACATTTTGAATAGCGCTTAAAACATGTGCTCCACATCCGGCTATACAGTACATCAAAGAAAAAAAAAAGGTAAACCCAACTTTGATGGCGTCGTATCCATGGTATCAAAATTGAATAGCTGTGACATTACTATTTATTTCATGTGAGAGAGTAACTCGTACTCATAGACAAATCTATACAAAACTTATACATGTTCTGTCATGAATTGCTGAGCACTTTAGCTTTAAAAACCTTTGTCAAAATCATCTTGTATCAAGTTTTGGCAGAAGCTATCCTGGCTTTCTGATCATTCTTTCATTGTTTGTGGAAAGCCTTCCTGGGTCCATTCATAAGGGTTGATTTTTCCCGAACTTGGTACAATGCAATTATGACAATCGTTTGTAAAGCCCAAGTGCTCAGTCATCCATAGTTTCACTGGAGAGAATATGAATTACTCTTTAACATGAATAAAATTTAATGTCATTTAAAGCTATACAATTTTAAAAGGAGATTCTCAAAGTCGGGTTTCCTTTTTCTGGGACGCTCTGTAGAAGTATCACAAAGGGTACCGCATCACATGTGGTTTAACAAAATCGATACATTCGAGCTCGATCCTATCGTTTGGATATCAACCAAACGGAAACCAATTTGAATCAATACCATAATGAACTTTGATAGTCAAATATTCAATTTACGCACATGGATCGAGTTGATCGATCTCCATCGCAAGGTCAAGAACAGCTATCGATTCGGTATCGTTTTCACGTAGTGGCCTGAGTGCGGATTCGTAACCGATAAAAACATATTTTGAAAAAAATATATATTTATTTCCAGTGAATATTTACATTGGGTTGTATCAATATTGTGTTGTTGTTGTTGTTGTTGTTGTTGATGATGATGATGATGATATGATGATATACACAAGCCAAATAATTAAATGATCTGAATTTTGTGTGAAATATGGATGTTTATCTAACCAACAATCCGGTGTCACAGTCAGGACCGTTCAAAAAATTTGAAATATTATCTTTTAAATGGTGTCAAATTAAATCTATGTTTTCTTTTGTAACAATGAATTAGAATAAATAAATTAAGACGGATCATTTTCTTTACCCAGCTTTATGCATAAAAGAACTTTATTTCAAGTTGGGGTTTAGGCGATATAGTCGGGGAAAAAGAATGCAAATATGATATTTCATCTTGGTGCAGCAGAAAGGGAAGCACACAGAAAAAAGACTTCAACGGTCTCTCGAGTCTAGTGTCTTTGACCTTGACGTCTCAAAGGACACATGCCTACGTCATAAAAGGGTGTAGCTAGTATCGATCAATTGAAGAGGGCTTCCGATGCAAGCAGTGCAATAAACATGCACTTTCTCCTCCTTTCTTTCCTAATAATAATGTAATTGTATGTCACATGATTCAGTTATTCATCGAGTGGCTATGTAATATCACATGACAGTTGTAAACATGGATTTCCTTCTGCATGCAACGCAGAATTCTTCACCTTGTCTTTGGCAATCTCCTATGTAATGCTTCTTTTTCCAAATTTCGTACAGTCTCTTGTGTCAATGATACAATGTAGTCCCATGTATTCATGTTGTTACATGACGTTTAAATATCACTGGTACCAATAAAATGGTATATTGGCTTTGCTGCCCTGGTACCCATTTAGCTCACCTGGGTCGAGTGCGGCATGTGAAGGTTAATGCCATGCCAAAGAATGTTAACACTGACTGACGGATGGTATATTTTGATCGACTGACAGACGGAATTCCTACATACAATTTCACGTATAAACCGCTTTTCAAAATTCATCAAGTATAGATCATTGTAGATGTTATCAAATGAAATGTATGAATGCTAATAAACTTCATAGGATGATTTCTTCAGGACGAATTTCTTCAAAAGGAATTAAATTCTAATTCATATTGCATATTTCATGGATCAGAGATGACGTAGTGGTATAGTCGCAATTTGAACAGAAGTTGCCGGTCCGAATCCCTCACTGATCTATTATTTGCTCTCACTCTATTTTATTCATATACAGATCGAGCAATCGATATATCAGGCTGGTCTGCTGTTAGATATTAAAGGTTAAAAAAATATCTTTCTTAAAATATTTGCATTTTGAGAAAAGTTGTGCTCGCCGCTGGCAAACAAATTCTCAAATTTTCCTACAACAAACGGACATCCGATATTGACTCAAATATTCAGTTACGGTATCACCTTATTTCCATTGCTTCAAAGCAATAGGAATATAACCTGTATCCATCTATAATTATTTTTGGTCATTATTTTAATGGGTGCCATTTGAACCATTTTAGCCAGGTCACAGAGGTCGTACACACCTCGTTACGGATGTCATACATATAGTGACGATGCCCAATGGCATAAATGACTATTCTGTTTCACAGACGACACTATCAGTTTGATATCGATTTCCATGGTTATTGGTATCGGGTTGCGATAGTAGGGAAGGAAGATGGGGGAGTTAGAATGGGAACATTTAAATATTGTTTAACTATGTTCCGAGAAACAATAGTGTCAGCCTTTTGCAGGCAAAAATATTAAATTTCTAGTTTTTGAGAGGATATTGTAGTATATCAATGACTATATCTTCCCACAGCATGATTAAGCTCAATTGTGTATATTTGTCATTATATTGCGATTATCAAAATTCATTCCTATTTTTTCGAA
The DNA here is from genome assembly GCA_940671915.1 of Paracentrotus lividus. Taxonomy (NCBI): domain Eukaryota; kingdom Metazoa; phylum Echinodermata; class Echinoidea; order Camarodonta; family Echinidae; genus Paracentrotus; species Paracentrotus lividus. The sequence continues at coordinate 78,967,254 of CALNVZ010000174.1, read as the reverse complement.
CCTCGAAAAATATACCGTACGGTGCGAACCGTTGACCGTTAGCGCAGAGAATAATGCACGCTAATGCGCCGTGTGTATATTGCTGTATGTGGTCCGTTCTGCACGCGCTGTAATATCAACGATGTTGATGGAGAGCTGGTCTAGATTGGTAGTCAGATTTTCGTTTCATATTACTGATCTAGGCAACCTATGACAGTAAGATTGAATAGACAGTATAGGTTGATCATGTTCTAAAGTTATGCCAAGTTGCATTAGTTTTCGCAATTTGTGAAAAAGGCTGACACTACCTTAAGAGTCAGTGATATGTGACAGGAAGCCTATATGAATATCTTTGTATATTATAACATTTTCAACATCTCATACGAAATCAAATGAATTTGATATTTCATAAGTAATACTATGATTGGTTGTCAATGGAAATATGAATACTCGAATTAAATAGATTAAATAATTTAATTCTAATATTGGTTTTCCCGGTCAAGTTTAAACTATATTCGATCAATTTGACATTTCTTACAAGCACTTTCGTCCGAAATGTGATCGCGAATATAAATCTAAACGTTAATTCAATTGACCGATAGCTCCGCTCCATGACGTATCGTTTAAATTGAATGAACATAGACGAATTGATTAGAAATAGTTTAAAATTGATTTGGGAAACCTATATTTCTGTGTGTCATTGTTGCACCTTCAAAAAGTATCATCGTTATCCATGGGCACATGAATAATACCCATATATCCTGAGGTTATTATGACTTTTCAACATCATGCACAAATGGTTTATTGGAGTGCCTGATTTATAATTATCGTCTCAATTGAGAGGTTATAACCCTTTGACCCATATATGATATGAGAATATTCGACATTATCTCGTAATTAAGGTAGTATATACAACTAATAATTGTGTTCAATGGTGCGGAAGAATTCACAAGAAAATATTATAAAAGAGGCAGGATAATACACATGCATAATTTAATATGACTGCGTTCACATCCTACAAGCGTCCCGTGAGATATATGAATATTTTAAAAGATGTATTTTTATGAATGGTACCGTAGTCTGACATTCATACTAGCTGTTTGGAAATACAATGATCACTATTCTGGATGCAATAATCTAGGCCTTCTTGATTTATCTACATTCTCTAATTTCGGAAAATACAACAAAGAGCAACCATCTATTTTAGGAAATGCAATGTATCTCAATACTATTTGATAATACATCTGTCAGTCTGTAAAAATCAATGCGCAATTTCGACAATGTTGCATAATGAGGTCGCATTATAAAAACTATTATTAAGCCCTAACGGTTTGGTCAGCCGGGTTTAATTTGCTGCCATCTTGTCAATTATTAAGATGATCATTATATCACATAGAACATGATTGAATAATTGATTGCTTCTTTCATCAAATGCTGCCATCATTAATTAGAAAGTTGATCCCCCTCTTATCCGCGATCTTGGATGAACATGAACAATTATGAGCTCAAGAGAAAGATTGCTAAGAAAGAAACCTCTAAATATCACCCAGTTTCTAGACCCAAAATATTACTTTAAGCCAACATTTATATTTCAAATATGGAAAAATGTAGAACGGATTAAAAAAATTATATCCATTTTTGAAGAAAATGGAGTTTGAAGAGAGCAAAAAAATAGTCGACATAGCGACATTTGTGAGGTATGTTGAGCGAATGGCGGGGTAAAAATCGTAAAAGTTTATTGTCAGGTTTTGTCACTCAAAAGTTGGCACCTAGATTTGACCCCGGTGTTGATCTAAAGAGCCCCTAAGGTGTGAACCTTATTACCCCCTTCAACTTTCAACCGAAGCTTTCCAAATCCAGAACCCCAGACACCGCTTGCCTTTCAAAACCCGTCAGCTTGATAATATTGCCCCCGACATTTCGGCATAGTTTTCTTGGAGCACGTATAGAGAATGCTATGCTGCTATTTATTGTCCGTATGTGTTTTGATGTCTGAACGTACTCATAGGGGCGGAGTTACAGAGTCTGTAGTGATTGCGAATTCTGATTGGCGAATAATGTATAATTGACGGTTTCGTGCTTAGCAGCAGTTGCTGTGGTGGGCGTGGTTTCACTGGTTCATTCAGCTTGCTATACGGAGTAGTATGTATGCCGATTTTCCTATTTGTCTGTGTTTGTGCAGAAAAAGAACGTTGGAAAAGTTTGCACTGGTTTGAAGGAAACTGCACGCTTCGGCACGCAGTGTGATTCTCTCCACCGAGGTTCTACCTTCGAAATTGGAATCTTTCTCTTTTCTTGAGCAACTAGCTTCGCTTTGGACTGTTATTTTCTGGACTAATTTTTGAGATTGTTGTGGAAAACTATTTCAGGAGAGATATATTCGTGGACTATATTCATTTACTGATTTCTGCCTTGAAAGAGTGTTTGGAACGATATCATTCAGTGGAACGAACTGTTTCAAAGTTTACCTGGTATACTTCTAGTGACCTGGAATTGGTAGCAGACGTTCATAAGGTGAGAAAGGATACAATGTACCTGTAATTGTTGTGGTTGAATACATACATGTTTGTGATACATGTAGACTATTATGCCTACGTTGCATTGTTGGTAATGTGACCATATATATCTTTTTCATTGGTAAAAGTCTTTTCCCAATTTATTTATTTTCATTTCCAATTGTGTGACATGTGATTATGATGAACATACAGTTTCACGTCAATACACCACCATGTACACCATGTAGGCTATAAGTCAAATTTAATATAGCAGGTTTTTACTTAATATTAATGTTGGTGTATGTTACTACTTTAATGATAACGACATTGCATACATTTCCAGGCGTAACTATAACACAATTCTCCCGAAACTATAATAATGTCGATTTGAAAAATAATCCAAATGGTTGTATGTTGCGGAGCTGCTATAATGCTTAGACAGACAATATCACATATTTATTAGTTAGAACTCAATTCATTAAAAAATATTATAAATATTGAATTATTGAATATAACACAATCGTTGAATTATGTGTATGTTAACATCAGCTCATTTGTACTGATCGTGAATGCAACATTGAGGTTTGACTGTTGAGATTTCCTGTAATGTATTTTAAACTTAAATAGATGCTGCAAATTAGCAAAGGTATTTAAGTCAAATATATAGTTAAACTCGTCTGAGGTATAGTTTTCTGCCTGTATCACTTGTAGAAATATTATGCTTTAGGGTTATATAAAGTTACACCCTGATATTTGGTGTGTAGCGTGCGCTTGACCATGACAAAGAAACGTGATCGCGGCAAACATTCTGAAACAGTTGACAAATTGGGAAAGGTCAAAATGAGTGATAGTGTTACACGGCCAGTAATAATGGTCATCATATTTCATCTAAATAACCTTCACAAGTAAATAAATGGATCAGGTTTAAGCCTTAATTGTTGCCAATTTATTAATGTTCATCTTAAATTTGTGCGAGACGTCAGTGGCAATTCTTTAGGCGTACAATTTTCATTCTTCGTACAAACTTTTTGAAAATTCTTGTTATATTTTAAGAAAACAAATTAAGATGGTTTACTTTTCTCAGGTATAAGTGCTCAGGCATAGGCCTACATCTTATAAACCCGATCATTAAACCAAGTGAATTGTATATATATTTTTAATATCAATATTAAACCAAATACACCCATAGAGTTTGTTAATACGCTGTCAAATTTGGGATGCGTTTGTTTTTATAAGGTAACCCTGTTTTCTACTCGTCTCCTCTACGATTAACCCTTCGGTTCCATTCAGTAATATCCACGTACCTATCCAAACCTGATACAAATGCGGTAGAAATCGAATGGTATTTGAGATTATATTTCTTCCTCCTCCACGCATGGTATAGGAAATAGGGAAAAAAGCGGTTTATTGATTTCTCAAAAAGCTGCACGTGCCTGCCCAGGATTGAAATACCGCCAGAACACCTATGTCAATATTAGTGCGTGAGTTGTGTACATTTATATATGATAGACGCATGCCAGATGTATATCTTAGAAATATGGAATCTTTATGAATATGCTCTAAGTTGTGTGCCTGTAGTCGAGGGGGGGGGGGGGGGGGGTATGGATTTGTTTGATATTATGATATTATGGACGTGTTAAAATGTGAACTATGATGTTTACCTTTGCTCACTCGATGTCAATACATGTTAGTTTAATACATGGGTTGGTCCCCACTTGATTTGAGATATGAGATTAATACTCGGCAATAGATATGCTTTATTTATTCTCATATCATAATTTACGTGGCGTAAATTTGATGGACACATGTCAAGATTATTTTCTATCGGTAAGCTGTCAAAGCATAATAAAAAAGGGACTGGACACCAGATTAACGTAGCAAAATAATAAGTAATACCTAAAAGTCGTGTTATATATGAAAGGAGGCAGTGAAGTATACCCCCAATCATCGTTTACACATTTCCTACAAAAGCACTCAATTTTAGATACATGCATGTAGCATAATTTAAAAGCTTCATTGGCTCTTCCCCCTGCCCCCTCATATCAGGTACACCACTGGAAGATCCTGCAAATTACAAGATTTTAATATAGGTTTTCCCGGCCAATTTCATACATTTATCATCCGTTTTCATTTAATGTGTATTCAAATTCGTGTGTTTGATGCGACAGACTGACTTTAGTCAAACAATTTCGTGTTCATGCTCTCAAATTCGTTTTTAGGCACACAATGTAATGGTTGCAAAGTTCAAATTCGGATAAAGGCATTTAATTTCATTATTTGTGCATTCAAATTTGTGCAAATTTGAGTATACGGAATGAAATGTCGACAGGATGAAGACGAATTTGAATAGTTAATGCCGAATGTATATGCTTATTATGTGAAGTAGAATGCACAAATACGAAATAGATCACAACAATCGTTAATTTTTATGATTGAATACGATTTTGACTGTCAACATTTCGGTGCATCAGCGTTTTTTCCGAAAATGAATGCCTCGAATATGCAATTGATTGACAAAACAATGATATTGGCCGGGAAAACCTATATTTGAAATTAAACTTTTTTTTTTTCAGGTATTGAGAAACAAAATTTTCATGAAAAAACCCCAAAGACCATGTAGTAAAACATAAATTCACATTCGACCAAATTGATACAATCTTTATCCATTGAAACAATAAGGAAGGTTTTAAAAGTTTTTGGTTTGTAAAGCCATAGCAAATAGAAGTAGACATGGTAGTTTACACTCTTAAGATATGTTCCCTTTGAGTACACATTTTGAGATCTTCATTTATTATGCCTTCATCCAGTGTTGTCCTTCCTGTGGCAACCGTTTATCTTTCAGCCTTCTTTATGGCTCTATCTCTCATCTCCTCTCCTCGTATCGTTGCTCTATCCGACCATCATCTTGACCATGCGTTGCAGAAGGTGTCATCAATACTGTCCAAATACTTCTTCGTCGCTGCTTGTACATATCTATGTCGAGAAACTCATATCACTGCCTATGTCCAAAATGCATCCATGTACCAGGGAACACATTCCCTGCATGTATATTGTCTGTTGAGTATCAATATAGCTCTTACAATCTTCAAAGACTTACGACTCTTCTCGGTATACCCAACTGGCGACATGCATTTGCCTGTAGTGTATCTACGGCGGGAACAAGATTAATATGGTTATAATGTATTTGCATCATTGATGTCATTGATTGTATCTTTATTCGAAAAGTTTTATTAGTGTGCATGATTATGATAATTCTGCCAATATCCATTATTCGCCCAGTATTACTTATTACGTTTGTACAGACATGCACCTATCTCTAGTAGATCGGGACATACCGGTTAAATGCACACCTGGTAATGAAGCTATAACAGCGTTAAAATGGCTTTGGGTTAGACCAATATCTGTTTGAAATAATATTAGGGGTTCGTTTATTCTTTCACGTCCACCAAGTCTAAGTAGGCCTACAGTGACATGTTTTTGAATCTATCTTTATGAAGATTTTTCATTTTCATGTGAAGAGCAAACACATACGCCATAAAAGTTTTTTTTTGCAATGTGTAGCTATCTATTTAATTGGAGTCACCTTTTCGAAGATTATCAACAGAATTGATGAATAGGATAATCCGATTTACAGCTCACACTGATAATCCCTTTTCTACGGTCATTTCATTCACCTATTTTACTTGGCCACGTAGAGATTGTAGTCCATGTGCTCTTTTGTTCCCAACTTCAGAGCTAATTTCCTTTGATAAGACGGTCTTAAGGGTGGTATCTCACTTCGCGGAAACTACTTTGAAACAACTTTGAGACGGATTTCGGGGACGTCTCCGAGACGTTTCATGAGTCGCGGAAACTACTTTGAGACGGTTCTTTGAAACTGCTTTGAGACAGTTTTGTAAAATTAAGTTTCGGAGACGTCTCTAATACTTTTTCCCCCGTGGCGGAGACGTCTCCGCGAAATGATATACCACCCTAACGCACGAATCTCAAGTATTTTATACAAACATTCAACTTGAAGAGTTAGGTTAAAATTGTATTCACGTACATTTAATATGCTCGCGGTTATCATATTATAGTCGTGCAGTCAGATATAATGTAAAATATTATCTGCTTATAAAGAAAGAATGTTTTCAGTCGGATCAAATCCAGACTCGATTTCCAGTATAATTCGATACAAAGACTTTTTTTCTTTTTCTTTTTTGTTACGTTTTTGTAATAGGTTCTTTGATATTTTGGATTGTGTATGTATAATGTCAGTCATTGATACGAGTTCAAGCTATTAGACCAATTGGGTGTCATCTATCATATTCAACGAAACAAGATTTTTAAAATCTCCAAAATACAGGAGCCATATTATAAGTTGATTGCTCGTTTGATTTGAATAGATGATTTATTTTAAGCATTTAATGTCACCATCACAATATCTTCTACAATAAGTTTGCCTACATAATCTTCATTGTGTTTTATTGTTCTGTTTAAATACTTTGTTCTTGAATATCATTTTGCCGCCTGTTTATGAAGCTCGTCCATAAACCATGGCGTCCTGCACCGTGGCGGTCAAGTCTGTTGCAGACAACAAGGAGTCCCAATCTTTAGCTTGACTCTATTCTTTGTTTGACACCATTAAATTAATGACGGCTTCTTCAGTGTTGACTCAATAGATTCATGTCTATTGTCCTTTGAGGTTCTGTCTTAACGAAACGTGTTTAAGATGATAAACCGGGTGATTTTTAGGACCATGTTTACGTTTGACTGTCCACGGCTGACCGTGAATGAGAACATCAAACACTGTAAACTAGTGAGTTTGCTGGGAGACCCTAAACGACTAACGACGCCGATTTACGTTTGCGCTTTCTTCATGGTCTTTTTCCAAACGTGTCCAAAGGCGTGGTCACTCAGCCTACCTTCTTCTTTAGTATCCCAAAATAATAGTGTTCAATAAGTACCACTCAATTGTTTGATTGTTTGAACATACTGCATGCACAAGAAAATGTTATACATCATGTTTTTTTCACCAGGGGTGTTAAGTCGTTTGTAGGCTACGAACAACTTACGAACGTCTTGTGATCATGCAGTTATTAAGAATATGATTAGTATAGCACCTAAAAACACATTCCAGTCGTCGCTAAGTCTTTCATAAATTTACTAAGGACTTGATGAAGCACCCCCAGGTTTATAGCAATATTTTAAATTCTCAACCACCTGATCACGCCAGTTCATAATCAACATTTTAAAATACTTTTTTTTTTCTTCTTGACCCTTACTATCTCCTGGACGTCCTGTCTTATGAAATTAATTCATAGACAAATGAGAAAAATATGAAAATAAGTTTATAGCTCTATTATTATTTGTTTTTACAAGAAGCGACCCCATTCTACCCCACCCCATTACGACTGGAGCCAATGGCCCCGTAAAACGATTGTTATCTCGTAGCCTGCAAACAATGTTCTGAGATATGGTGATTGTTTGAGGCGCTGTGCTATCTGATACGAGCTGAGTGCGACAACATTGATTGCTTCTAATTCGGAACAGTATTCAAACAAAACTACACCTCTTATTGCGCCCAATTAATCACACTCGATGATGATTAAGGATCTAATTGCTTCAGTCAAAGAAAATCGAGCTGGTCTTTATTTCTTATAACTCTGTTACACCGAGGAAGTCTACTCCAAACCGACACTATACTAACCAAAATATTTCGTCACACTGAATGGCAAGTAACTGGTCGGGTTGAAGGCGGTTTGGGGTCGATATAGCGGTGTAACCGAGGTTTTTCAGGTGAGGATGATTGATTTATGGCGGTATCCTTGTCAAAATTAGTGTGGCGTTTGCCATTGCCAGCTTTTCTTTGTTTTGGATGGTTTTGATAGGTTTGTGACTCGCAGTAAAATGTTTTCAACTGGGGCTGCGCCTGGTTGGATTTAATAGTGTGATGAGAAGGGGGAATAGGAATCTAGTCTGCAAGCACAGACTCAATTTGACACTTAACAAATTTCAGTCTAGAGAGGAGACTAGCCTCCAAACTCACAATAAAACATTGGCGTGAATATTCAAAATTGAATGACATGCGCCGTTAAAACCAACCAAACAACAACAACAACAACAAAGTCTGTGCCAAGAAGCTACAGTACACGAGTGAATCTAGTTCTTAACTTCAGACCCTAGTAAGCGAACAACATGGGTTTGTGTCCCTGCAAAACTAATAGGAATCTTGTGTAGACATTTTATTTCTCTGATTTTTTTTTGTTTTTTGTAACGAGAATGTGTGATCAACAACTGGGGCACGGTAGAAGGAAGGAGAGGATTGGAAAAGGGGAGAAGGGGTGGTAAATGTCAGCCATGAACAAGTAGGCCTACATAATATACAGACAATTGCTCCTAGTTCTGTTTTTGTTTTTAACTTCGTAAACATAATTGTTTACAATGAATTTCTACCATTTACAATATGCAGGATACAATTTCAAATCAATCCTTTATGTTTTCGAAAATTCTCAAGATATAGGTTTGGACATGCAACAAATTATGATTATCTTTCTACCCATATATCTGCCCTTCTCGACAATAACTGAATGAACGACAGGGCACTGGGAGCTGTTCAAAGTCGTTATGTTGATCACAATATTAGACATCATGATGGTTATTGTCGGATTCCGGAAATCTCTCGTCCGCCATGTCAACGATGTCGAGTCAGAGGGCATGACATCGGATTTGAGGAGATGATAAGAAGTTGCCTCGACCTCCTTTAACACGCTACATCTGTCCAACCAGCCAGACATCTATACAGACTTCTTTTGTCTCCTGTTTCTTCCAGAGAGCTCCTTGTTTCTTCAAACCATGGAAGAATAAAGAGATGCTCTGACCATGTCACACAAACGGAAACTACACAAAATCGACAGAATGCCGAACCAAACATTACATTATAACGGATGGTGTTAGTGAGCGGCTTTTGAGTTACAATAAAGTCATTCTGATGGTCGTGACTGATGCATACTACCGAATAAGATCAAGGCTACGTAACGACGGTTTTCAACAATTTTGTGTCGATTTTGATTTTTAAAAAACTCAATTTGGCATAGTTACCAGTGCACAAATGAAGAAATTGTATCTCATTGTCATATTTCTCTACATGATCAAATGATTAGAATGCATGACAAGAAATCAGTTTCTTCAGAAGAAATCTTGTGATCTTTTTGTCAACATGATCCATAAGTACAGATTTGCGCATGCGTACCGTTTAGTACTCTCCCCACATATTACTCCCTGCCCTAAAAATAAGCCATGTTCTTCGTTAACATTTTCATGTTTCCTCTTGCTCTTGCTTCTTTCATTTTCTCCAACATGACAGTCAATTTTTGAACATTTGAAAGGTTACATTCCCATTTTCACTTCGAAATGATGAAAGTGAGCACCGCACCAATGATCTAAGATTTAACTCGGAAAGTATCTCTTTGGTGTGTGATGAGAAATACTAACATCATCACAGCATCTTGACTTTACACATTCTCCTCCACATCTCTTTCCACATTTTTTCAGGAATGGGCAATTTAGGATTAATATTGATACCTCTTGAGAACTTAGAAAACCAGTTCTGGGTCAAACTTTGCTACAAACACATCTCGAGAAATATGAGTAAAATTAATCTCTGGAGTATATTAAGCTCTCTGAGTGCACTTCAGCCCTCTGACTAGCCTTACTATAAGGCTAATAGGTTTTTCGTTTTGTGATTTGCATAATAAGTAAGCAGCCTTGAAAGCGTCTTTGATGAGATGGAAGAAGCATTTCTATTTCTTACTCAAGCAGATTCGATATTCTGTTTACATCGGAATGACCTATAGGCCTACCCGTGACTTGGTTTCCTTAAAATATTCTTTATTATTACGGTAAGATATCTTGGGCCTTTTGTTTTTAGTATATATATTTTTTCTTTTACCATACATTAATTTCGTGAATAATCTGTATCAGCTGATTCTACTTTTTTCACATATCTAATCTCTCATTTCATTTCCAACCTTTGATGGACAAAATATTGGAACAAAAAAGAAAGTTAAATTCAAGATATGAAGTTAATTTAAACTGGAACAATGCTATTAACACCATTAAGTTTTTATGTCACGCCCGCTTTAATATAAGAACATAAATTTACAGCATGTATAACTAATCATATGCATTTATCAGACCCAATTGTGTCATGTATATATAAAAAGGACAATTATTCATTGTTAGCAGTAAAAATTCAATATCGATGGCGACTTAATGGGATGATGTCATATTTACATTTTTATTGCTGGTAATGAATGTTTTAATAATGCATTTCTTTGATACAAACCATAAGCAATTTGTGACGAGCGTGAAACAATAATATGATCAACACCGTTAAGAAAACATGAAACCGGAATAATTGGAAATGTCTTTTATACAAACCTAAATCAAACAACAAAATTTGTGTGAAACAAAAACATGCGCAACACCGTTAAGAAAATATTAACCGAGTAATTAGAAAACTGCATCTTGTAAACAAAGAAATTATTTAATATTTGTTCCCTTTTTTGCATGTTTTTGAGAGAAAAAAAAGGCGAGTTCTTTGGGCTATTTTTGTAGATCGAGACAGCGCTGTTTGTTCGAAGCCTGTTCCCTTCGGCGTTAAAATGTTGTGGAGTGCTCAATCCGGCCTGCTGGCAACCTGCCTGGGCCAAGTTGACGAAAGGAGAAAGAAAGAAGGGCGAAGAAATATGATTCATTTTGTTTCATGGCTAGCTCACTCAACCTGATTGTGATGGTGTTATCGGAGATATATCACATCAAGAAGGATTGTTTCAATATTTGAATGTCTTGTCTCTTTTAGTGGTCTTGGGTTCCAGGTTGCTTGTGATCCTTGGTCGTATCGACACATATTGTGTTAGTCACCGAACATTGCCGATCAATTGTAAACCCCAAAATCTAATTTCGTAAACCTAATTCTGTTATTTTGAAATATTTCCAGTATAAATTTGATTGATAATAATTCGCAGTTAAAATTGTTACATAGTCTGCTGTGTCTAAATATAAAACACTCGGATAGGTCTAGCCTAGGCAATGATGCCCTTTAAAATTGATAAATGCCATAACCTTTATCAAATCTCAGTCTAATGCTTTTTTGTGATATATATTTTTTAATGTTATAGATTGCCATTTATTTGACTAACATACGTGCGGATATCCGTTAAAGGTTTTAATTATCATTTACTTTATTTTAAAATGCAAGATTTAGCTTGTGGTCTCACTGCATTGCAATTACTATTATCTTGAAATGGCAGGAGCGAACATGAAAAATATTGTGATAGGCCTACAAATAAATGTCTAAAATCATAGACTACGCTTCATCTGGAACTGATTTTAATACAGGAAAAAATTTTGCTTGAGTTTAAAAAAAATCTCGTACCCGAGGAAAAATAAAAATACTCCGCTCCAGATATTATTGGTATTTCCCCAAAGGCTGGGGCTGATTGTTGAGCGAATAGTTCCATAATTTCTACCAGAGTCGGGAATCCCAAATCGTGTTCTAAAACATATTTTTTCTTTTTATATTTCTACCTTCCATTTCCGTAAAGCATTTGGGTCGCGCCATCTACACGGATCGTGTCTCCATGCATGACACACGATCGTCTGCAACCAAATTAATATTTGTTTTAGGGACCTGGCAGCCGAGATATTGTTGAAGGGGGGGGGGGGGGCTAGAAATCAGAAAATCATGTCAAGATTTGTCAGGGTATTTTCCAGACACATCTTGAGTCACGTCAATGGCTTTTGACACGACCGCAGTCGTCGCGTTTTTTTATTGAACGTATCTTGTCTATCAATCGTCCACCAATATCGATCATAATTATTTGTAGAACATTTGTAGAAGAAGAGAGTTCAATTATTTCGCTCTGTGATTCAGTTTTTTTGTGGTTTGGTGATTTGTCATCATCCCACTCAATTATTTCTCACTTTGCTCCGAGCAATAATTAATCGAGCTCCAAAACAAGACACGAGGAAGCACTATACAAACCAAGACATCCATAGTTTCCTTGATTGCCGAGATATAATCATCATCCGCGGTCTGTCTGAATCATCAATAATCAAAATTTAGGCAGAAATGACAATAGTTGAATAAGTCGCTCATCAAGAGACTGTGATCGGTCAAATTGTGATTCTGGTCACGATTTATTTTGTACAAGTAATAACGTTCGTCGTTGTTTTGATTACTGGTATAAAAGTAAACGTTAAATGATTTTCTTTGTTTATACTCTGCCATTATGTTGAATAAAACGGTGATCCAAAGCGCGTATTAGTTTACTGATGCCCTGTAATATCAACAAGTTACAATATATTGTATCTCGGTAGGATCCCCAAAAGATTAAAAAACTTTCTTTAACCCTTACCCCGATCATATTCTTCATCCTAATTATAATCCTAAGCCTAACACCAATAAATGTATTGATGTTCTTGAATCGAGGCTCATGAGATACAATATTGATAGTAACTCTCTGTGTTAAAGGGTACTGGCGTTAGAAGTAAAATATTCAACGAGTTTGAAACAGGCCCCGGTTAATCCTATTGTATGATAAGCAAGTTAATGAATTTACTTCGAGTTGTGTGCCCATCAGGGACCCTCGTGTCCGTTCGTTAAAACAAGAACAGTCTCTCTGATATGACAGGCAGCCCCTCTCAATGGAATCTCTTCTATTGAGGTCTTGAATCGACTTAACCTCTCCAGTCTCTTATGAATTACACCCGCCATGAATTTTAATTGTAAGACTATTCCATCGTGCAACCCACTTGGTAATATTAATCAAGAACGCTTTATTAAAGAAGATGAGCACGAGGTGTATAAAACAATGAAGGCAACCCCTCGATAGCGAATTAATAAACTAGAAAAGCGAAAGGGGATATCTGGAGACGAGATGCAGTGCTATAACGTCTGGAGACGCTCAAGGTCTAAGAGGACCGTCTTGGTTTTGGGATGATGGTTTGGGATGGGATGGAGAGGAAGAGGAAGGATGAGCAAAGATAAAGATGTCAGGATGGATCCATCACGGTGACCATCGGGGTCTAGACCAGTCGACTCTAGCTCCTCCTGAAAGTCAATGTCATGAGGCACTTAGTCTGTGTCATCCAAACTCCTCTGATGAACTATCATCGGCTTGGCACCACCAGTGTAGTCTGTAAGCAAATAGTCTAACATGAAATTTTACCAAAATGTGTTGAGTTTTGACTGAAGATTAGTTTAGCTTTCAATGGATATGTACAACTACAATTAAAGATTTATTAAATGCTGGTGTAGCTTTATCCTTCTACCCTGTGGTACGAGTTTTAATGACTAACATGACTGGGAAACAAAATGAAATATGTTGCACCATCTCAACTGCTAGAATTTTACATACAAACAGGAATTTCAAGATATTCATAAGGCTTTTGTGAGCTCTTAGTATGAACTGTATAAGTCAATGTTTAGAAAGAAGATATATCCTCCTGGATTTTGAATGATAATTCCAAGAAACTAACTCTATCCATATGTATAGATTTGACAGCTTGAATGCTGTATTGTGCTATTGAACGACATGTATAGGTAATAATCATCTGTGCGATGCCGGAGCAACATGATGTCGCTGGAGCCAGAAAAAAATATTCCACCTTTATGACGAACAGTCATGACAGTGTATTATACCGAGTCTCACTGAATAACACCCTGCACTGTAAGACTGAAGTTGATGATGTCGGATGGCCTGGTATTGGTAGTAGAGGGGGAGGAGGAGGCGATGCTCCCAAGGTAGGAGCAATTTGAGATGGCGTCGGATCGCATCTAGAGACACAGCAGGGAGTATAGCGGTCATATGCCTATAAACCATCTCATCTCAAAGAGATACAACAGGGTCACTCTCTAGTTGTAGCGAAATATAAAAGGGTGATGCCTTTAGGCGGATAGAGATGTAGTTGACATTGTTTTATTTTGGGCTACTAAGTATGCTAAGAGGATTATGAAGCGTGAACAGTATTTTAAAGAATACAAATCAATCGCTATTTACTGACTCTTTAACTATCTTTACTGTAGAAGTTGGTTTTAAAAATACGATTGCCCCATAATGGTATAATGGTATTCCAGGAAAGTGACACTCCCGCGTGCGAGCCCTGAATTGTGTCGACTTTGGAGGGAAGCAATATCCTGAAATAAATAACTGAGATACGAAGTTTGAATTTCGATTGTTATCTTTGAATTCCTATATTAGAATTCAATTATGTGAAAAGAAACAAGATAATGAATGCCTTTTCTGAATGTTGAATTATACAAGCTTAATTTTGTTTCTATATAAACATGAATAAAACAATCGGAACTCTCTATACTGATTCCAACAATGTTTCATAACTTGGGAAAGACATACTCACACTTTTTCTGCTGGAACTTTATGCAGATAATGGACAGTAACATGGCTCTCAGATATGGGATAAAGTATGTTCTTATCAATGCCTCAAATGGGTAGCAGGGTCGATTTGATGGATGTCTTATCATGGCCGAGTTTGTTCGGCTGTCGAACCCTTATCAATTCATGTCCTTTAGAGATTGCCAAACCTGTCTCGTTACTCTCATTTCGCCCTGATAGCAGACCCTTAATTATTCCCGTCATTTTGATTCACTTTCCATTGAATCACTGAATTTCAACATCGAGACAAGAGAATGAGATATTAAAGAAGAAAATACATATCACGTGTGCCGAATTTCAAGTCATTTTCACCTTATACTAGTGTACACTGAAAAGTGGTGAGAGATTAAAAAAAAAAAAAAAAAAAACTTTAGGGAAGGGAACAACCTTCCTTATAAGCTGGATCTGTAAGGCTTACAGGTCACATTTGGTAATTAAAATAATTTTCTTGTATAATTTAATCTTACCCCAATAAATGCGTGAAATCTAGACAAAGAAGGAGAGGGTGTGTATAGGGGAAAAGAACAAATGAACGAAACTTTAATAATGTTGAAAGAAAATATAAAGGGGACAGATTAGGGTACGAATTGTGAATTCACTTTACTAACATAATGATATTAAAATACTTGTTTTGGGATTATATAGTAATAGCGTTACTTTGGATTCTTCGAATTTATATGCTATACAAAAACAAGCACATGGACATGGGACATTTTATGTACCTGAATTAAGTAACATAAATCTGACGTTATCCTGTAAGTAAAATAAGATACCACAAAGAGCGACGTTATCACAAACAATTCACAAGAAGTCCGGCTTCGCCACGTACGTCCTGTACAGTATAGCTGTACGTTCATATCAGAGTTAGATATCTGTTATAGCAATCGCACTCAAACCAACGTCCACTTAGAGCTGGACAAAAGCCAGACAGAGGGTAGTTAGGGACCACAGGGGCACACCGCTAAAGGCTCTTTACACCCTATCCCAATCTTACAGCTTCATGCTTTATCTCGACGTGTGGTGATTGTAATAATCTAAATTGCCTGGTCTCTTTTTCTATCTCTCTCTCTCTCTCTCGTTGGTCGGACAGCTTTGCGATGTTTTGGTGATAGGACGGTGTGTTGTCACGGATCGTTTTTTACAAGGGGCAGTACCATTTTAATGCATTATTTATTTATGCAAGCAATCGGCCACGCTTGTCCATACACGCAGGAAGAGAAACTGGCTACTTTAAGAAAAGAAAAATGAAGCACGGTCATATTTCTCTTTGTAGGTCTATTATTTCGACCTTCTCCCCACACTCGGCCGAGTCGATATGATAACGTAAACCAGTCGCGTGCTCCCTATCACACGGCGCATTACAGTGATTTATCCATTCCGCTTTGGATTCCAGATGAGGAGGATGATAAAAAGATGAAGAATGGAAAGTAAACCCAATGGTATGAGACCCAAGATGATAATGGTCACTCTGCTACTCACACGGATTATCATCTTGAATGATATCTCAATCGGAGTCGGAGCTAGCTAGGGGCATTAGACTGAACAAAGGATATGAAAAATAGGCAATTTCCAATTCATTACAATGATGAAACCAAAATGCCATTTTATTATCCTCTCCTTGATTTCATGTCCGATCATTAGAATAAAACGACAAAGGGTTATAGATTGAATTTACCTTGGCTTGGGACTCACAATGCAGAGATTATCACTCCCCCTCTGTGACCATGGTGACTGAGATTCCGACAAGTCAACTACAACAACGACAACAATTCACAGTATCAAAGCGCTACCGCACGTTGTCACGTTTTATATGCTCCTGAATGTACATTTTGAAGGTAACGCCCGCAAGGGGATTTTCAATGCCGAAAGAGATTTGGAAGACACTGATAAAGAATTGAAAATGAAACAAGCAAAGTCTTCAAGGAAGGGGATCATCATTAAATCCTGACTTTATCTTGTATTAAATCCTACAAGAAGAAGCAATTCAATCAAGCGTTGGTATATGACGCGCTGGCTGTCGGCCATTCACCCCTGTCGAATCTGTTTCCTTCTAACTTGCTCGCCGCCACGCGCGTCTACATCCGAACAATAACACGAATACCCTCCGAAGATATTCACCCTTTTTGATGTTATACTCCATCTTTTATGAGATGGAGAGAGAAAAAGCGATGTAATGAACCCTACGATCATGTCCGTAAGATGATTCCCATAACTGAACAACTTCTTATCCGCCACACATTACATGATACATATGGTCACATGGCTCAATAGCATATCATAATACCTCTGGGCGCTCTTTAGCACGTAAGGCTGGATTTTGATCGTAGTCCTAATGATTGGAAAGGACCGTCAACGTATTGCCTGAGGTATGTTATGCACCGTAGAAACTGATGGTGACTGCATCAATAGCCAAAATCTCAAGGTCTCTTTTCTCTAGCTTCGTCACCTGCTCCCGTGTTTCGCCCCTCGCACATATTCATCACGCACACCCTCACCCACTCACCCACCCACACCACCACTCCATATTACCCATTCCTCCATACGCATATGTTTTATGCCAAGACACTTTCATGCTGACTGTATTCTTGTGTACCAAGGGTGTTTTTCACCAAGTCATTCGTAAAGTAATTCGTAACTTACGAATTACTTGGTGAAACAGCACCCAGGTGCTTTAAATCTGGTAATTTAATTACATTCTCATTGGATGAAATTGCCTCATCTAAGTTCCGAGAAAAGGAGCTTATCAACCAACCTTGTATGAAAGTAATTACAATCCTCAGTTGGGTTTGACATCAAGAAAAAAACCCCGACTCTTCATTATGACGTCATAATATCTTTATCCCACTCCTGACGTCACAATTAGCATTCAATTTTCCCAATTAAATCATGTATCTCCTTTTATAACTGAAAATGGGATAGATAACAATCGTGTTCAAGGTTCACTTTATCAGTCTTATCCAAATTGGAAATATTTAATTGACATAACGAGGTGAGGTGAATGTGGTTTAATTGTAAGACGAGGACTTGTCTTCTGGAGAAACAGAATGTTCATTCATCGGTCTTTCAATCATCACGGAGGACGTTGAGGAATGCGGTCACCTGAGTCTCATCAATGGTTATAATGGTCGCCAGGTTGTCTCGACCTGTCTCACCTGATGAATGAAAGATGTCCAGAGATAGACCTTGTTCTAATTCTTGGCTTATTTCGTCATCATCACCCGCGATCATATCCAAACGATGTCTAGAGTAACCCCACCATGTTACAAGTTGTGTAACTTTATTTTGGCTCTTCAAGGATCTTTGCTCTTCAAGGATCGATCGATCTTACATGTTTTTGGATCTTCAATCTTTTCATTGAGTGTTGTGTAACTTGTTTTTGGCGCTCCTCTCAAGGAGAAGTTCTCAAATTTTTTCTTTGGAAGTTTTGTAACTTTATTTTGGCGCCATTTTGCTCTTCAAGGAGAAATTCTTAAATAATATTATATTTTCATTTTGAGTTGTATAACTTAATTTTTGCGCCATATCGCTCTTCAAGGAAAACTTCTCAAATATTTTCACTAGGAGTTGTGTTACTTTATTTTGGCGCCATATTGCTGCTGAAGAAGATGTTTTCAAACATTTCCCAAAACTCCAAATATCTAGCATTCTGAACATGAAATTCGGATGTGAAAATCAACAAACAAAATTATTCAAAGATGGGATTCCCCTGAATATGTTCATGGGCTCCATACTGCAAGGAATTGAGATTCCGGAATTATAAATCCGATCTCATATCTGCGGGATTCACATGACTGAAGCCTCCTAGCACATTCTCAACGAACACAGATTTTCTCTCGTCCTATCTGGGTCACTGGCACGATGTAAAACTGGGTCCCAAAGCTCACGATCTGATGTTATCGATCATAGGTAGGTAACCGATCATGGATATCACATAACCTTACAGAGGTATAAAAATGGCTTTAATAAACATAAAACGTCCTTGTCCTATTTAATTGTTAAGGAAATTTAACAAGTCCTCGTTCGCGTGGCATGATTTTATTCACTTACAGTTTGAATGAAATGAAATGTGTAACTCCATTCATGAAAAAGGGTGATATACTACGGCAAAAATTCTCTTATTGATAACATGAATATCAAATATACTTCAATGATATTACATTTATGTTTGATTACTCTACCGAATAATTTATTTGATATAATAAAAGGCTTTAGTTTACCGAAATATATCTCATTGTTACTGCCTTTCGGTAATTTTAAAAATTATTGATCTACATTTGATCAAGAGTTCAAAACAATCAAACCGAATATATATTTAAACTATAGGTTTTCCCGGCCAATTTCATTGTTTTGTCAATCAGTTGCATATCAGAGGCATTCATTTTAGGAAAAAACGCTGATGCATCGAAATGTTGCCAGTCAAAATCGTATTCAATCTTAAAAATTAACGATTGTTGTGATCGATTTCGTATTTGCGCATTCTATTTCACATAATAAGCATATACATTCGGCAATAACTATTTAAATTCGTCTTCATCCTGTCGACATTTTATTCCGTATATTCAAATTCGCACTAATTTGAATGCACAAATAATGAAATTAAATGCTTATATCCGAATTTGAACTTTGCAGCCATTACTTTGTGTGCCTAAAAACGAATTTGAGAGCATGAACACGAAATTGTTTGACTAAAGTCAGTCTGTCGCATGAAACACACGAATTTGAATACACATTAAATGAAACGGATGATGAATGTATTAAATTGGCCGGGAAAACCTATAATAAGTAATAATTGCTGTATTAGAAACTTAGTTAAATGACACTGAAATCAAACAACAAACGAAAATAATTTGTTCTGTATACCAAATAACTTGTGTATCCATTTAAAATCCACACATCTGGCTGTATATTTGAGTTTTTCTATGAAAAAAAAACCTTTCTCACATGACGAAGAGCATGAAGATGTGCCCTTCGCGTTGATTCGATCTTGTCTTTAAGAGTCGTCTCGGCTGGGGCTAGTTCCACCCATGTTGATAGTGAGGTGGGACAGTGCATTATCCTAATGGAAAGAGGCAGATGCCGGGCGGTGAAGAGTGAGATGCGACAAGCAAAGATGATAGGCGAGATGCTCTGAGAAGAAGAAGAAGCATGGCAGATTGTGATAAAGGATTGGACAGGACTAGAAGGAATCATGAAGACCGGATTTTGATTTGATTAGCTCATATCGTATACCATGACTCCAGTACAATGCTCAAGTAAACGAACAACGGGAACCTAGGTACCCCACTCCCAGACTCCCCCTTAAAGTGTAATATTGAATTTATACATCGTTGTTGGCTGTTTAATTTTTGAATTCAGTTGCTTGGTTTGAAGTACATATGAAAAATTAATTAACCCTTACAAATTAGCAATCATATATCATGGTTCGAAAGTTAACTGAAATGATGATTGGTGAATGGATTTCAACTAGTTTTGATTGAAGGGGCTAGCACTTATATGATTTGATTTGTGCCAGGTGATTTTACCAACCAAATTGCATATCAAACTCTTACAAAAACGTTGTGGTCGAAAAAGAAGTTTAGTTAAACATTTTCTATATATTGCGTGTTTTTTTTATTACTAAAATATTGCTAACTTTTCATGTACCTGTTATTACTGTTGTTTCGAGACTTAAGTTTGTTTCGAGTCTATTTTCGATTTCCAACCTTTCCCTGATTTACCGTAATGAAGATACCACACCATGTATCATCATACATCGCCCTAAGGCCAGGTGAACATGAAAAACGGTCGATCATTAAAAAAGGCAAACCTGGCATCGCAGATGATGTATCTACGACCATGGGCATGCAGGGGGCATCGAGCTCTGCAACTGGAAATCTTTCGTCTCTGTTTTCTTGATCCTCAGTCGCTTTTGGGCGGGAAGAAATGGAGACATTATCCATTCATCAATATCATGTTCGAGATGAAGCGATGTCTTGGAGCGCTAGATTATGTGACCGGTTATGATTGTAGCTTTATAGCAGGTTGTGTCCTCTGGCGTTGCGGATCGTTGCCAGTGCACTGTTACTCTAACGGTGATACTTTACACTCATGTTCACCATGTTACAGGGTTTATGTCGCGATAAAATCGATCTTTACGGTATGATGGAGTACACAACAGTAGCAAACAGGAATATGTACGAGGATTAAAAAAAAAAAAAAAAAAATGAAGGTGGTAACTGAAACCATAACAGTTGTTGTTGTACAAACTTTTCACATTTGCCAATTAAATGAACTTGAACTTGCCAATTAAAATTGAACATTACAGAAACGATTCATCAATTCATTCATGGACGAATTTTTCTACGAGGATTTAAATTAAAGTACCATTTCTACAAGATTTCTACAAGTAACATTTTTGGTAATTAAGTTATCCAGGAAAATGTTGAGAAAACAAATTAATCACATTGACGTCTCCCCCTTCAACTCCTGAAACGTTTCTTGAGTTTTAATGTTGCACTGCCCTCGAACAAATTTAACTATGTAAAATACATGTATAAGCATAATAATTAGGTTCCTGAACCGAACGGGTGCAGGAATACAAAATATGGAAATGTCCTGTACGAAGATCTGTAAGAAAATTCGAGTTAGAAATAATCTAGAAGCATTCGTACATGCACACACATCTCTAGGTACATCTGTGGGCCATAGTCAATGAATTGGTGCAAGTTCTTCGTGCTAATCGATTTTGTTAAGTCGTTGTATACCTTCTTTGTCCTGGCCCCTCGTTGTCGGCGTCGAGTTGTCTTTCCCGATGTCGTCGCAGGTCGTCTATACCAGCCTAAAGGTTGTCATTCTACCTGGGTTCCAAGGGGGTACATTGGGAATTATCGGGAAATCGAACACGGATTGGTTTTCAAATAAAGGAGAGTTTTCTTTTCGAAAGAGATTGTCTGTTGCTAGAAGGATGTTGCTTGTCAAGGACCTTCCGAACCTTTCACATCAATGCCGGAAAGGTGTGATTCTATCTTTTCTTGTGGGGTTCATTGTTTTGCCTCTCAGTTTTAAATTATCTATCGTATCCATCGTATTCTTGTCACCTTACTCTTCTGTCCTGTATATTGTTTGCCTTTTGGCTTTATTCATCGTGTAATATAGATCACTATATCCCCTATATATTCCGAATTTTCATGACATGGTCCTTAAATAAAGTTCTTTATCAATGTCTCCTTTAGAACAACAAATCAAGATCATGGGCTATAGTTGGCAAGACCTAAACATAAAAATTGGAGGAAACCTCGACATGTTATTGAATTCAGCAACGAGATACGTGTACGTTATTGCACCCTGTCAGTGTTTCTGTAAGAGTAGTTTGTCCCTTGTTGATTAGCTCTAGGGACAGGGGCATATTAATTTCAGAAGACACCAAACACTTTTTTAGGGCCTCATTTGCATTTTTTTCTCTCCGTAGATGTCAAGTTCATGAACGTAGAACAATACATGGTAGCGTGGTCCTATATTTTAGGCTTACGAGTTCATTAATAGTGAGATAGTGTTGTTCTCTGTGGATTTCAGTATTAGCTGTCAGGATAGGCGCCTGGTCGCCGGTATGACCGTACATAGAGACGACTCGGGCACTCCAGGGCACAAGCAATACCGCGTTTCATGTACAACCGAAACAACTTCTCTCTCCTTTTTTTCAATACTCGTCCCCCTCCCCTCTTTTCTCTCTTATGTTGGTGTGAGTCTGGTCTGTTAAAAACCTCGAGGGATAGTTAAATGAACGAGGGAAAAAAATCCCACCATCGCCTTCTGGCTCCTGCAGAGTTGATCGTCCTCTGAGCCCAAGTTCACAGGAGAGAGTTTTTGTCTGGTCCGGTCGTGGCCAACAATGCAGCCTGATGTCCACTACCGGAGAAGAAAGCAATTAAAAGCCTTCCAATCGTCTATGTCATTGACATTCATCCCTGGGGCTAAAAGCTTTCTAGAGTTTCTCCCATTGCTGGGGAAAACATGGCCCATTACAATGCAGATCATGAAGAAGTAAAACGTGTCGGTCAGCATGGCGTGGCAAACCAATGAGGCGCTACAGAGTAAGTATAATCGGTCATACTTACTGTCTCTGTTGCTCACTAAGCTGTTCGCTGTGGTCAGTCACATCAACATGGTAATTTAGCAGACAAGGATACCGCGCAAAGATTTGGCTTCTCATTTTCAGTCTGGATCCCTGTATTCTTCTAATGCATTTTAACGATACAGCGAACGTGATTGTAGCACCTTTAAAAACAACAGTGACGAAAGGCTTAATGATTCATGCATTCTGTAAATTAAATGTAAATGGTAATGTTATGCTCAAAATAAGTGGTAGATCGACCATAAACCATAGATGTTCATCCATATCACACGCTAACTAAAAACCTTTTACCTTAAAAGATTAGTGGTGTCACTATAGGTTGTAGGTAATTTCTTCTTATTAACTAAAAAGGTCATGTACCATCATTTATGTCTGTAGCAAAACGGTGTTGTTATATTGATATTGCAAATGAACGAAAAAATTGAGAATGAATGGACATAAGAGTGGTAACACAAACCAGGGCCTCAACATGGAAACGCATCGCCTTAAACCTCCCTTTACCCTTTAATTGTGATCGCAAAGGAGTCTATCATGACTACATTAATCGGCAACCTTTCCTGCGCAGCATGCTTGCATAGTGTTATGATCCGTCATTTAGGCTCCATGCTGTGATTTTCTAAGTGGGTGCTTACGATATTCATAAACAAGACTAAGGCTAAGTGTACCTTTACTTGTTTAAACATAAACAAGGACCGTCTCCTTGCTAATACTCGAATGTGTTAATGTATCCACAAAACAAACGCAAAGATACTATTATTACCACACACACAAAAATGGCAACTTAAGTTTCGACAAACGTGAACGGAACTCTGCGGAAATCAGGGGTAGATGTGGAAGGGTTGGCTCTCAAAAAGACAAAGTTTGTATTTTAGGGAGGATTTCTTTTTTCGTCCTCATATTAAAATAAGACTTTCGTAAGACAACAATTATTGTTGTTTAATGATTATGCTCACTTGATTCGACGCATCGTGTGGGTAATAAGAACACTTTAAAACGTTTTCGGGTATTTCATTTTGCAAACGAGTTATTTTATTGTTAGATAGCAGTGAGTCATTTTTTTTCTTCAGTGTACTTCTTGGAAAAGGTTTATCCATACAATGAAATATGGATGCATTACAGCATTAATGTCTGAAGCTTCCACGACTTGCTTGTCTGAGGCTTCAATGATAAATGATGGAGAAATTATTCAGCGAGACTCCGCTCCAGAAATATACGTATGAATGAAAATACATGTACACGGAGTGCTCGGTTAATGGCTCCCCCAACACATTCCTGACTTCCAAACAAAAGATCGTTCACTTGGCGAGTTTCAGAGGTATACCCCACTTATACCTCTTACCTGGCTCTAAACCGACGGCAACCTTGCCATACTCGGTAACGTAATATGTTACTCTATCTGGTGTCGGTTTGGGCTCAGTCTCACGAGTGTGAATGGGGCTTTAGCAGGAGCAAGAAAAGATGCGAACTTTGTCAGAGATTGATTTTATTTGGACTTTGGCTATTGACCGTGGAGTGCAGTCTACGGTTTCCTTTTACCCATCCTTAATCCTGGGAGTCAGATATCAAACTGTATGTTAGTAAAGATATGGCGACCCAGTCATTCCATGTCGTTCCAAGTTGCATACTGGAAATTCTCCAACAAATTCATTTCGAGTGCTCCTCCCTCCCCGCACCATTCCCCATCCCATCGTGATTCTTTAGAAATTTTCTTCAAAATTAGGTCGCTAGCGGGATCACAAATTGACAATGATTGTAATGGTTTATATAACAAGTAGGGACTATAAACTCGTCATCCGCGGCGGAAAAAAAATGAATCAAATGGTTTTGTTGTTATTGCATCACATTCTAACAAAAATGGATAGTTATATTATTTACTTCAGTGCATCTTATTACAAATATGAATAGCTGAATATGTTAGTTCTCTGAGTTATAATCAAGTCCACTCGGCAATACGATGTCTGGTAAAGGTGGAGTCACACTGTCCCGAAGTTGAGCCAAGATGGACACACGAAATGTGAAATGTTCGGGTTCACGCGAAGTTAGCCCCGAACTTGGTCAACAGCCAAATAAGAGCCAAAACAAGAACGATGTATACAGATGGTTACACGATGGTACTCGAACGACACACGAAGGGTACACGAATGGCCCGATACTTTCGTGATCAGAGCAAAATTCGAAATTTACCATGCTCGTGTGTCCATCTTTGCTCAACTTCGGGACAGTGTGACGCGGGCTTTACAAAAGAACAGTATCATTGTTTAAAACAATCCTTGTAATAAACCGAATATCATTAAGATGTCATTGAACTCTAAATAAAAAAGTCAGATAATTGCAAGCGTAATAAAACTTCGGACTGGGGCTATACTTACTTTGATACAGCTTTTCATTAAATTACATGAATATTCAAATGATTACTGTATCCAACAGTAAGAACACCTGCAATTTGAGATTGGTCAACTGAAATCTCAAAATGGAAATGCGAGATGAAGACCATCTTACTAATTCACCAGACCTCTCTATTCTCCTCCGCCACCATTTCAATCCAATCCTCAAATTAATTGTCGCCTTTTTGGACTGCTCGATTTTGATGAATGGCTGCATATTTCTCGAGTGACTGGAGGCCAGTTCTCGTGATATACGAGATGACTAAAATGGTCACTTACATATCTGAGATCATAAATAGCCCTAGGACATCGGACCAACGCTTCGTTCTTTAAATGACAATAGATAAAGATTTCCCCCAGCCTTCGTGACCACTTGAATCTCTTTATCTGAACTTGTTGGTACTTTGAATTTTATGGCGATATAGCGGCGTTTTATGATACGGGAAGGGGGGGGGGGGTGTATGTCCGTCATTCCTCAATTGATTCATTTCATTCTTGCAACGTCATTATTGAATTTAATTTTATTAAAGTAAATGAATAATTTGTCAAGAGTGAGAAATTTCCGATTGTTTTAAACTATTGTTGTAATATGTGGAACCGTTTCATGGTGGGTTTAAATTTATTTAAAGGGAAAGTACTAAGATATCTAGATAAATCAATCGTAGCTTCATTGATGTAAATCAATATGACATTATTTGGGGAAACAAGTCTATATATTGTTTATGTGTGGTTTTGTTCTCACCCCCCTTCCCCCAAAAAAAAAAAAAAAAAAAAAAAAGGGAGAGAGAGAGAAAATATTTTAAAAAGCAAACAAATACAAACAAAAAAGCTGCATTTTCTTGTTTTCCATGGTTATTTCGAATTTGTACATTATTAGAATTCTCTGTCATTAAAAAAAAAATTGATTGAAAACAAAATTCTGACGCCTATATGATCAATCAACAACTCCCTATTACTCGTTCTGCTTCAATCTTGGGACCAAGTGTAAGGTTCGTTTATTTCCCTTGAGTGACTGCAGGTTCACCAACGGGAATGACCCTTCGTGATCCGCCGAGGCGTCCGGTCCACATTCCAGACGGACACCGAGTGATATGAGGTCGATGGCACGTGCCACCAGCTTACATTTCATTCCATTTCAACGTCTCTTTATTTTCACTTTTGCCTCCGGGTTGGCCATATTTAGGGTTTGAGTGACAAAAGAGGAACGGGGAAAAATTGAAGTTAAAACAAAGTTCATTCATATATTTCCATAGATTCATAGATTTTTAAAAATATATGCTCATGAATTAGTTGCTGGAGATCTATTAGTCTCTATATCTGTAAGGTACCACATAGTTAAATCGCCGTTGCTAGCAATATGAAAGTCTCAAGCTGTTGTATAGAGTAGGTAAAGACGGCAAAAACGACGCGTCGTTTTTGCCGTCTTTACGTCGCGACGTTTCGTCAACCAAATTGACATTACACAGTACGAGTTGGTCGAGGAATGGACCGAACTTTGGGAAAAGTTGTGCGTAGCGTGCACTTTTTGTGGGCGAAATATATTACAGTGCGATATCGATATCGGGAAGGGAAATTCGCGTTTTCGTCACATTGGTGTTTGATGACTGCTATTAAGACACCGTGAGGTGACGAAGGAAGATTACTTTGCAAATTGGACGATTATACTAGTGAATACCAACATCAACTGTGAAATTTATTTATCAAGTAAACAATTCCACAGAAGAAACAGAATAATTATGCAAGGTATCGATGTTTAACATTGTTCTGAAATAGACTATAGGATGGTTGCTCAAATTGTGACTTCTCCCAGGTTTAGCCATCCCACAACACTTTAGGGATATGATAATGTATAAAATA
>CALNVZ010000174.1:78728910-78939465 GCA_940671915.1 Paracentrotus lividus | reverse complement strand
ATATATAAAGCAAATTCTATATGTCGATATCTTAGATTTTGGCACCAGCATTCAAGATATAGAATTTTAAGAATAATGTAAACATTAACGAAATCGATCCGATTGGCAATGTCCCCATTTGTGCGTGTATTACACATTTTCGGCCACCTATCAATAAGTGCGTGCAATGCCACGAGGATTCTCAACCTCGTTCAGTTTGCGTCTGGAAAATGTTCCATTTCAAGGCGCCGATTGATCAGGATGCCGGTTAATGTGCTATAAAAAACGTAATCATTACACAATGAAGGGTCAAAATGAACAATGACAGCAGAAGCTGTATCAACACCATTATTAATCTTCCGAACTCTGTTGTCATTGTCAAATTTAAAGCCTTCAAGTGTATAATGATAATTGCTTTATATTTCTCTCCCCACCCCTATGTCTCTCTCTCTCTCTCTCTCTCTCCCCATTGGAAGGGAAGAGGTGGTAACAGGATGTACATGATGAGCATTAGTTGCATATTTTCCAATATCTTGTAGATAATAGAAATCCAAATCTTATTTGATATATTGCTCTGACTGTTTATCTGTTTAGTTTGTAGTTATTAATTGTGTGTATTGGAGAAGAAAAAACTTGCGAATATTTCTTAATCATCAATAGCAAAATGGAGGAAATCTAAGTTTGTGTTGTACGTTACTCAATCCCAAAACCATGATTACCCGACTGCCAACCTGTCTGCACAAAGCAAGAATGGAGTGCAAAGTGAAATTTTTAGCCTAAATGAGGGACAATACATAGAGTTAGATACTAATTAAAAAATGACTTATGCACTACTTGTTTTCCCATTGCCATTTAAAGAAACAGCAGCCGGCTGTTGGGTGCCGTTTTTCAAACGAGTGGAAATTAAGGAGAACCCATTTGGTTAAAATGTTGTAGTTCTGGAATGAATACAATGATTACATTTCCCTTCTTTTCATATGACAGGAGCGTTGTGGATTTTTCAACCCTGCGGAAATGGAAAACTAGCGACATTATCGGGAACCATCCCATAGTCTAAAAAGATTCCCTTCGCATTTTAAATCATTCATGGACACGCAACATTGCGGCTGTGATGCGTAGCGGTGCAGTGGTATGTAAACTTGTGATGTGTGCTCGATGTAAAGTTGTACAATGGTGTATGAAATAGAAAGTTATGGCGGGTGATGATTTGAGATGATTCGTTTCTTTCATACCTCTGTATAAAAGCTTTATTTAAAATACATTTATGTTTTAGGTAGTCAGATTCAAAAGACCTCTGCTCTATCTGAAAATATGCTTTTCACAAAAATAAGATTATTTAAAGTATATCAAGTATCATTTGGTGTCTTATTTTTCCACCTTCCCCCCTCCCCCCGGTTTCCCCTTTTCAAGTATAAATAATTAAATCTTCAAAATATATTGATTATATTGCAAGACCAGTTATTGCACATTGTGTTTAATTATCTTTTTATTCTTAGTCTTTGTTGTCAAACCAATCATAGAAACTCCTTGGTCAAACTATAATAGGCCTTGGATTTAATTTTCAACTAAAATTAGGCAAGGCTGATCTTGTGTAAAGTTTTGCTAAGCTGTATTCAATCTAATGTTATTTTGCTACGGAATGTATTCCATCATTTGATTTCTCCTTCAGAGAAAGGTGTGTGTAGTACATGTGTATTCTACTTGTAGATTTGCCCCAGTCTAAACACGATGAAGGACTTCTTATTTTTCTATACTTGTACATAATATTGACAGTAGTGATTATAGACCTCTTCATTTTGACCTAAGAAGCTTATTGAAACTTTTAACCCCAGGCTTCAATACTGGGCTAGATTTGCAAAGTGCAACTCTCTCCCTATTTTACCTTCATCAGGAAAGTACAATGCAAGAATGTGTGTAGGTCTAGGCCCATGTTTTCTTGCACCTTCAATGTACATGTAGTGTGCATTGTGTATATAATGTGAATCTTCAGACCATATAAAAATACATTTATTTAGCCATTCAATATATATGGTTGGCAAGTTAGATTATCCTTTAACTCTTGTGTTTTTGTGAGGGTGTCATCCTAACTGTGTCAGGGCTCAGGGTTTTTTCGTGGTAGTTGTAAGACAGTTTATTCTATTGTAACTCATCTAAAAAGTCCTATTGCCACCAATGTTTGGGTTTCAATATTCAATATATATGGTTGGCAAGTTAGATTATCCTTTAACTCTTGTGTTTTTGAGAGGGTGTCATCCTAACTGTGTCATGGCTCAGGGTTTTTTCGTGGTAGTTGTAAGACAGTTTATTCTATTGTAACTCATCTAAAAAGTCCTATTGCCACCAATGTTTGGGTTGTACAATATGAGATAATTGTCTCCCCTTTTAATTTTGAAAACGAATTGTGCAAACAAAAAAGACCTTGGCTAAAATCATCATAACGGATGAGATACGAAGAGAAAACAAATTAAAAACCTTCCAACCAACTGCCTTTGGAGAAAATGCAAGAACCTTCAGTATCATAAAAAAAAATTTAAAAAAGGAAGAAGGTTCTTGAATTTTCAAAATATTTTGGTTATTATGGATTGATGGGTGTTATGAAAGCCCCATATTACAGGCCATGAAATTTGATTTTCTAAAGAATGTTGATATGATCACATTATCCTTTGAGATTTGTTTGACTTTAAACAACATATTAGATGGGTGCTCATAATGTAATGTTTGGCCCAGAAATTCAGAACTTACCCAACTTTCTTTCACTTTCTAACTCCATTAACATTATACATTTGTTTACCCCTGACACCCTTGCCAGTTGAATATTAATACTTCTCAGGATTTGGTATAGGGTTAAGATTAGGTGAGAGTTAAAAATGTAGTGTATCAGGCTGTCAGGGGTGGGCAGAAGGAAACTGCCCTTTTCTGCCAATTTATGAATATTTTACAACTTTCAAAATTCTCTGCTAATAATACACCACAGTCACACCAATGAGACCAACTCCTAACAAACAAGAGACTGAGTAGGCTATATGACATTACTGCAATTCGCAAGCCAGTGGTTGTTTTTTAGTCTGTCAGAAGTTGGTCGGGCAGAGCTCTTCATCCATGGGCAGAGGGGTAGAGGTATTATTTGAGTTTTGAAGGAGGCCTCACTCAGCCCTTCAGACTCTTCACAATACTTGCACACAATGGTGAATTCCTGTGGGTAAAATGATATCAAGACAGGTTCTAGAAGGTGAAACAGGGGTGAAAGAAACATTGTTTAGGTCCATTGAACAACTTAATGATGTGCCCATTGTAGCTGAGAAGCCCCCCCCCCCCCTTGGAAGTAATATATTTTGACCAAAATACTATTCACACCTTTCTTTGCAACTGTCTCCTGTGTATTGTCATTCAAAGAAAAATATGTTTCAATTTGCTATTCACTGGCAAATAAGTTGGGCTATTTAGTTTGGATGTTTTTACCCAAGTTGCAGAATTTCTTTTAAATTGTGATAATTTGTGTAGTCTGCTTGACAAATCTTGAAAACTTTCCAAATGCTTCAATGTTGCTTTCTGCCATCATATTTACATTAGGAGAGGACACCTTTTGTTTAGACTTTTACAATTACATGTAGTACTCCTCATATAAGATATTTTGTTTTCAGGGATTTTTTAATGCATATAATCCTACATTGAGTGCAAAAAGTTAATACATTGCATCCAGTAATGCAAGATTATATTGGAAAGGAAATTACAGTCCTTGTTTATAAAGTTACACACTATTGCACTCTAGTAGTACATCAAAGATAATCATTATCATTTCCCTCCAGTAAATCACAGGACAATAGTATTTCCTCTGGCAATGTCAACTTCCATGGCTTCTGTAAGAAAGACCTCTTAGAACTGTGGAATTACAGGAGTGGTCAAAAATGGGAAAAGAAGATGCATTAATTTACTATAGTATTACTATTGTAAGTTTCACTTTTCGCTGAATATTCAGTTCGAAGGAATCTGTTTGCAATATTATAATATGTGCTAAACTTTTAATGTGGACAGGCCAAGTTGGGAACAGTGCATGCAATTTGTGCCTTCGTGATGCGAAAATATAGTGCTTGGACCTTATGACTGAAACATGTAGGATAAATCCAATTATGTTGTGAGTACTGTTTGTAGCTACTCAATACCGCTGAAGGTAATGTAAATATGTATCAGACTTCAATAAAAGAAACACCATTTTGCTGTAGGACACAGGGGAAATATAGGAAGAGGAGGGGGAAAGAGAGAGAATGTAGAGAGAGAGAGAAAAAACAAAATATTGAGAGAAAACAGAGATAGAAAAAAAATGAAGGAAGAGAGAGAGAGAGAGAGAGAGAGAGAGAGGCAGAAATTGAAGTTGTAAAGAAGGAAATAATGAGTGAGTTGAAAATTTATTCAGAGATAATACTGCTGATATTATACTAGTACACAAAATGGTAAGAGTTGGACCATGATCCTACTGTTTTCTGCATTTCTGTGTATGACCATGGTTTATTGTCAGTGATTGTCTTGTTTATAACTTTTATAGTAAATACTAAATTAAAGATTTATTACATATTAGCGTGAACTGGCATTAAATACTTTCTGATTTGCAATTAATCCTTCACTCGGTCTATTTACTAAATATATAAACCTGTCAAAGGATAATTTTGATGAGAAAAATTGAATTGTTTGTGAAAAAGCTGGAAACTTGTGAGTAGGAACTACCTCAATTAGCTTCTTGCAACCTCATACAGTGACATGAGGTTACATGTGAGTAAATACAGACAGATATACAGTTACAACTGAGTGCAAATACATGCTGGCTGATAATAGCTTCAGGTCAACAAAAACTGATACCTAGTTTTCTTTTCACATAAGAGACAGATTTGAAGGTTATAAATGCAAGAATGGGGCGATTGGAGGGGGTACAGATGCATGTATTCAAGGACTATTCAGCAAAATAAATTGGAATTGTATTTTACTATGATATGTATATTGAAAAGAAAAAAATGTGGTATCAATAAAATCTATTTATTTCAGACTCATATTCTGATATCAAGTTGCATTTATACTACCCCCTCTGTAATCATACACAATGAATTTGCTGATAAAATGCTGGTAATATAAATCAACTTGAGAATTTGATGAATCTGTTATCTGTTCCTGCAATGAAATTTGTAAGGTAACTAAACAAATTGAAAAGATTTGTACAAAATTGATCATGAAAGTAATGGATAGGGATGTCTATAGGAATTTGTGGAATTATTTCGTACATGTTGATATAAAAATAGAGATACAATGTAGATCAATAGATAATCTACTCCAGGAGATACACTTCACTGGTCTTGTGGTACTTAGATTTATTGCTTCACACCCTTCAGTAAACAAACAAGTATGTCTTCAGAATGTCCTAGTATTGGTGAGATGCTCCCAAAATATCCAACACCCTACTCCTAGATCCAACACTAAACGTGATGAATTAATGATAATTGCATAACAATTAGCACCACAGGGCCTTGCCATCTGCACCCTAAATCTGCCTTCAACACCAACACCATGTACAGAAATTACAAAAGTTTGCTTTCAAAGATACCATAAGTGATGAAGGTAGCCACCAGCTATAAGCAATATATCTAACACCTACATCTAATGCCTACTTCACACTAGTGAGATCTACTTTAAAACCGATACAAGATGTATTCAAATACTACATTTTTAGATCGTAGGGCAAGTAAGTGGTCTGTCTGGGGCAGTGGGGGTATGACTGAGTTGTACATTTGAACAGAATTATCTCCATTCCTACCCATCCATTAGCTATGTTCACACGGGACCATCGGGATTTAAGTCCTCGAGGATTGTATCCCTAAGAATTTAAACCCAGACGGCTTGTTCTCTAGTCGGGTTCACACGGTGTGCTTATCCTCGAGGATAAGTGAGATGCTCGATGACCGGAAGTACAAGTTGTATGTAGCGTGCGCTATTTATTTCCCTGTACTATTCAGCTATGTCGCTTGACTGAACCGGAAGTTTAACTGTTACAAGAGGTCGCTCTTATCCTCAAGAACAGTAACTCCAAGTTAAAATCGTGTCCACACGGCCAAACGCGCAATCGGAGACCACCCACCGCTTGGAGTTTCGAGCCTTAACCCTAAGATCGGTCGAGAACACAAACCCAGACTTGTCCTCGATAGCATAAACGCCAAGTTCTTTCACACGGGCCTTAACTCCAAGTTAACTCCAAGTTATCCTTAAGGACTATGTTCTTGGGGATAACTTGGAGTTAAGGCTTGCCGTGTGAACGATACTATTGTTCACTAGGATGAATGTGAAATTAAGAACAATGACACATGCATGCCGTCAATATTTCATGATTTTGTTACCTCCAAGAGTAAGGGGCGTGAGGATATTCATAACTTATTACCATTTCATATTTTAGAGGTGTTTCCCCACATGTCTGAACAGAACACACTTCATCTACTGTCATTTGTGCTCCAAGTTTCATTTTTTTTTGTGGGGGGGGGGGAGTCACAAGCATGATTTGACCCTGCCCTCATCAAGAATATGGAGATGACAATGTCATACATTTTTCATCTTCTACTAATGATATGTGAAAATGAGTTTACATGTATGTTGACATATTTTTATTCATACTTTTTTGTTGTTGTGTTGTCATTCCTACAGATTTAAAATGTTCCTGAGCACCTGCTGTGGACACTACATATCATCAGAGAACTGCAACTAAAAGGAATACATGGGACTACAAGCGCTGGAATACATCTGGAATAAGAGTGCTCTATCGACAGGAGTCCACTACAGAAAGGAATAAGGATGAACTCAAACTCAAATGCTAGAATGATGAATACTGGTAGTGGGTTACCAGGCACCAGTGAACCTGGCCCCACCCCTCCCCCTTTACCTCCAGGTGGACCCCCTAGCATGATGATGGCAGGGGCATCCTTGCCCCCATCGTCAATGGGTGGTGCCCCTGGTGGGGTTATCGGTGGAGGTGGTGGTGGTGTCAGGAAGGGGCATGCTGGTGGTGGCTTTGGGGTGTGGTGTGAGAGGTGTAACAGTCGACTGGTAGAACTCAAGAAGCAAGCTGTCAGATTGATGGTGATGCACCCAAACCTAATGAAACTGGCCATGAAGGTAAGACTAACACCATGCTGTTCATTAACCTCAGTAATTCCGTGATTTCATGATGTCATTTTGCACATAATCTATGTTCCCTCACACTTTATCCTGATATGTCTTTTATACCAAGACTTGATTCCATATGTTCATCATCTTGAGTCTTGAACATTACCATGAATGTATTGCCACATGCAGTTCTGTATGCTATGTGATCACAATACTTTATTTTCAGTAGCTGTTCATACTCTTAGGTAATTAATTGGAATGTAAAAGTAAAACATTGAAAATATGTAGCAAGAAAGAGAAACTGATACTCGAGTCGAGACTGGTAGAAAAAGAGAGTCACAGAGAGAAAAAGAGAATGGGGTATAATTTCAAGATATCTATAACATTAGTCTTGACGAATCTGTTCACACATTGAAAACATAGGCAAATACCATCTGGGAATGCTACTTATCCAGTATGTGACCCATTCCGGTAGCTTCTTCTCCACCATTAAGATAATAGGTCTATCTATTTAAGCTGCTTCAATGTGGGTCTAATGTGTATTTCTTAGATATCATTGCTAGATAATGACATGCAGACCTAAAGGAACAGAACGCAGCGTCTATTTATTCAGGTGCATTGGTTGCTATCAACGATGGTCTTCCCCAGCCTTTGCACATGCTGGTAGATTACCGCACCTAGATCCAGCTTCCGCTAGTGCAGAATTCAGTCTATTTTGTCAGTAACATGCTTATAAAGGCATATATTGTATGTTAAGAGTTAGAATGGCGTAAAGTCAGTGGATGAAATCAAGTTAAGTGCTTTTTGACACTCGGGTGAAGACTAGATTCATTGTCTATGGTTAGCTGATAGGAGGGAATCACACTTGGTCCATGCTGAATTCATCAAGAAACTATGTAGGCATATACATGTACCTTGTATTCATTGTGCTAAATGTCACCATCCTTGTTTATAAGGTATATTCTTCATTTACTTTTGGACTCTCATGTCGGCAGTATTTAGGAGTTTAAATAAACCCAAAACAAAATAGTTAGATAAAACATCATTTTTAATGATATTTAATTCCCTATTTTGGATTGTAATGGGAGTTTAGTTAAGTTTAAGTTTCTGTTTTGAACTAGTAAAGTGTTTTGAGTGTGGGGATATTGGTACATTTCTATCTTCTGAAGATATACTGTTTTGGACCGTTCAGGGGATTTTAGCCAGTGTGGGGATAGATAAAGGGTCAGTAAACCGTATGGGCCGTGCTTGGAATGCAGGAAGCTCAATTGAATAGTGGTCATTAGCTAGCCAATGGGCAACCCGATCTCTCCCTGGAGGGTGATGTTA
The DNA here is from genome assembly GCA_940671915.1 of Paracentrotus lividus. Lineage (NCBI taxonomy): Eukaryota > Metazoa > Echinodermata > Echinoidea > Camarodonta > Echinidae > Paracentrotus > Paracentrotus lividus. Next base: position 78,931,023 of record CALNVZ010000174.1, on the reverse strand, counting down.
CATTCATGATGTATTACCCTGGATGAAGTGACAGATGATTCAAATGAATTCAGCTTTAATCAGTCATTATCTGGCTCCCTATTTTAAATCCTTTCTCCCCATTCCTTCTTCACCATTTCTCTGTCTTCTAGTATATTTCAGTATATAGCTATAGTCAGGCAGCCAGCTCAAGATTGGTTAGCTGAACAAGGTACCAGTAGTAAAGTATTGGAATATATGGGGAAGAATCCCACATTTACTAAACCCAACGTCTGGCAGTGCATCTCTGCTGCATTAGGTCCCTACAGCCGGGGGCGTCCATAATGAGTGCCCATTTTACAAAAAATTCTATTTTGAGTAGAAATAGCAGAATTCATTTTCTAAACTCACTAACTTTGATGTCAAAATAAAGAGTATTACATTGTCTTAACGCTTGTGTCATTTTGAAATCAGACTGAAATCGAAAACAGTGAAGTTTTGATGAGAAATGTTTTTTTCTCACTTTTTTACCAATATTTTTTGTTCCTTTTTTCAATAATTTTAATAAATAGTTGTATTAAAACTTGATGTTTGTAACTTTTCTAAAACTACCTACGTGCATGGGATGCTGTAAAAAAGAGGGAGTTATATTTATTCCAATTAAGATTTATGATGAGCTAAAGTCAGGAACGCCATATAGACAAAAAATCACAATGCCCGTATCGAAGAAGATCCATACCCGTACGTGTATTAGGAAGGCCATAACATGCGATAGCTTTTAGCAGACAAAACAGTATCGAATGTTCCGCATTTTGGCACTTTTGTTTGCCTACTCACAGCCATCGCATCAATCAGCTTTCTGATAACGTGCGGGGTATTGTGTGATTCTCAGTCACGGGGCAATTGTTGGATTTTTGTCTATATGCGTTCCTGACTTTAGTCATCATAATTCTTTATCGGAATAAGATTATAACTCCCTTCTTTACAGCATCATTCACATGCACGTAGGTAGTTTTTAGAAAGTTACAACATCAATGTTTTATACAACTATTTATTAAATTATTGAAAAAAGGAACAAATATTTGCGATAAAAAATGTGAGAAAAAACATTTCTTCATTCAAAACTTTCACTGTTTTCAATTTCAGTCTGATTTCAAAATGACACAGCGTTAAGACATGTAATACTCTTTATTGACATCAAATTTAGTGTGTTTAGAAAATGAATTCTGCTATTTTAATAAATAGAATTATTTGTTAAATGGGCACTCATTTTGGACGCCCCGGCTGTAGGGACCTATGGCGCGAGATGCACTGCCAGACGTTGGGTTAGTAAATGTGGGATTCTTCCCCATATATTCCAATACTTTACTACTGGTACCTCGTTCAGCTAACCAATCTTGAGCTGGCTGCCTGACTACTAATGATCCCATTTTCCGCTACTCCCCCTCCTCGTCCGCCTCTCTCTCTCTCTCTCTCTCTCTCTCTCTCTCTTATCCTGTCTTCCTAGTACATGTATCTCTCTCTCACTCCCCATCCGTAATGTGACGTAAACATATTTTCCATCTTTTCATTTCTTTTTAAATTTTATTTCACAGTCACACCTACGTCAACTATTATTTTTTGCTAAAATTCCACAATACTGTTTTTCTCCTAATGTATTTCTCTCTCTCAATAACCCAAGATTTTTAAGGGAAAAGGGGGAGAAAATGATTCATCATTCATTTGATATGTATGGACCATCCCCCCATCCTTGTCATAGCTCAATTTACACCATCCATCTTTTAAGAAATATTGAGGATTAATCAATCAATCTCAACATATTGGTTTCTGATTGATCCAAGCTTTCTGAATGATTAATTTGATCTGAATGGTTATATGATATTGAATTGTCATAAAGTAATCCTGATCAATTACTTTTTTCTTTTTTACAGAAGGGCATAGCGAGAGAGAGAGAGAGAGAGAGAGAGAGACAGAGAGAGACAGAGAGAGAGACAGAGAGAAACAGAGAGACAGAGATAGAAAGGGAGAGAGAGAAAGAGAGAGAGAGAGAGAGAGAGAGAGTAAGAGAGTAAGAGAAAGAAAGGGAGAGAGAGAGAGAGAGAGAGAGAGGCACATGATATAAACATGGATCGCAATATGATATAAATAGCCCTCAAAGCCGTAGAAGTGTGTACAAAATTATCTTGAGTATTTTGCTAGAGTCCCAGCTCAATAAAGGAAAGAAAGGGAAAGCCTGTTTTGAAACCTTCACTTTTAAGACTTCCACATTTAATAGGTTTGATTGATACAGAAAAAGTGCATCCTTCATCAAGATGAAATCAAATATATTAGGTGTAACTCCACAAATATATTTTTGTTATGATGATCTATTTAACATGTTTAGTGCTGTTTCCATGGTGCTTTTATATACCACGTTTCATTATAGTTACAATGATGTATCAATTTCTGTATAGGATGAGTCATTTACAGTTAAATCTCAAATGTAGCTAGGCGGGGTCATGTGACATCTGTAAACAAAGTCATGTGATGAGAGATTGTTTGAAAGAAGCAATATGGAAATACAACATTAATTTTCATTTTACTCATTGAATTGATACAGTTTAGATGACATTCAGATAATTGCATTTTGCATGTCTCCTCTGATATTACATGCTGTTAGACATTGTCATATTAAGATACCCTTTATTTTACTGGTGCCACCTTTCCCAGGCCCTCATTCTACTTGAAAATAACTTTTTGATACAAAATTAGTTTCTTATTGTGAGCAATCCTCAAGGCTGAGGGATTAATTTGCATCCTTGAGTCGATAATTCGCCACATGAGTGATTGAGATGAATTACTTGCAATTAGACTCGCAATTAAAGTTGCCACATTATATTTCCCCATATCTGTTCAGCAGGCATAACTTTCTCTCTAGACGCATACATAATGCAGGGTACAAAAAAAAAGAGGAAAGTTTCTTTTATTAGAATTTAAATGAAAGTTTTGAGAGATGATGTGATACAGTATGTATAGTCGACCTTGCTTCATATGAAATGTGATCATAGTCATATTGTTCAGACTCATTTCCGGTAAGAAAAGTGAGTAGTTTGTAGTAGCCTTATAGGCCAAGTACATGTACATTTATCTATAGATCACTAAAGTAAGAGGGGAAAATTTATAGCATAGATTGTACTTGAAAACTTTAATTGATAAGGAACATTTTGTGATGATTAAACCCAACATCTTAGAAAAAAAATGAAATTCCAAACTGATTCATAATTTCTCCCAAGGGGTCGAGTCCCTAGACTACTCTCTCACAGTCACGGCCAACCAATGTCCCTGTAGTTTATCAATTTCATTCAATTAGGGAAATGGGTATGTCAGAGTACCGCAACCAACCGTTGTGCGGCAGCGATCTCTCGTTTGGTTTGTCCGGAGTGGCACAGACACACTTTCGGACCTTGCGAAGATGACTGCTCAGCGGGCAATGGGTGAGGAGGCGTGTACGGTTCAGTCGGAGTGCAATCATGGCAATAGGTTTACATCCTCCATCGTATTATCCAATTACTCTTCACTGGTTCTTATTGATCTACCAGAAGAACATCTTTTGCCTCCATGTCATACTCCATCAAACTCTCCTCAGTAATTGGTTGGTTTGATTTCTAGAAATGGCCTTGATTAAAGAATAGATGCTCTTGAAATCTATTGCATGTCCATTTACAAGATCTCTTTTTGGATTATTTGACTCATCTGCTTTTAGAAAAAAAGGATACTTTAAGCTCTTTCCATTTCCTTAAGGTTGAAATTGCTTGATCAAACCTGCAGAAAGAGATTCACAGGAAATCTATTGTCAATTAAGCTTAACCTGTGCAGTAATGGTTGAGGATGTGTCACTAAAACTTAAATATTGACAAGATTACATACGTTGACAAATATTCAAATCAAACTTTCTTTTCATGTAAAATCACAATTATGAATCATGTTCTACCTACATGATAGACAAAATACTTAGGCCCTACATAGAAAATTGCAAGATATTTCTTATAAATGACAATACGGCTACTACTATATTATGTCTAGTATTAATTTCTTTTTAATGTACTGGATTGAAGTTTGTAAGAGGAAAAGTAAGTACTCTGTCATGCCAATAAGGATGTATTTCCTTTCTCTTTTAAACCTCTCAAATATCTGACATGTTTCATCTGCTTTATATCTGAGCACATCTCAATTTTTAGACTAAAAGGATGGGGTTGATCATGCTCAAAACAAGAGAATAAAGCCCATGATTGTTTGAATAAGTGTGCATGTGGTTGTCTATGCCTATAACTGTCATATGTGGTAGGATTTCATTCTCTGAGATGGATTTGCACTTGATGAGAGACAAGCTGGAAAGTTGTACCCGATATGACTCCAGGATGTCTCATAAAAAGCATAAGTTCAAGTTTCTTATTTACTACTATACTTTTCCTCAAGTTTATCTTCACCACATGAAAAGTATTTATTGTAAGAAAGGTACAAGAATATGTTTGATTGTTGCCCTTATCTGGGGGGGGGGGGGGGGTTGCAAATTTATACATCCTTCTAGATGGGTATATGGATAAGTTAAGCATACATTTGTAGTTTGTAGCTTCCATGGTTGAAGTTTTAAAAAAAATGCAATCTCAATAATAAGTTAACACTGAACAAAGAAGAAGCTGTTCAAATACATACATGTAAAACAAATATTGTAGGAAAACAGTTTATATTTTCACTTAACACAATAGAAATTGTGATTGCATAAAATATTAGTAAGTTGTAATAGAGGTATACTAACACAAAATACCAAAATTTTAAAAGGCAAACAATTTAAGGAAAATACACTCAAGATAAAATGGGACTCATGGCTCCTCTTTTGAGTCACTGTGTATCATGTCATACACTAAGTATCAATATTCAAGTGCATATCATGTAATGCCCCGCCAGATATAAAAAGCTGCGGAGGAGAAATTAAATCTGGACCTGATTTAAAGGCTATGATCTCTTGAAACTGAACTTCAGTAAATCCCTGTTAATGGAAAATTTAGATATCGTGAGCCAGCCAGTAATTCTCTCCATATTTTTGGATTTGTCGATACTTTTATTCTACAGGCTGAGAAACAGGAAATATGATACACTGAGGAATAAAAGAAAAAAAAAATGAATATAGAAAGAATGAATAATATACAACAGATTGTCTTCATGTACAATCTTTGCTTCTCATTCTTTTTTTTCCCTGGTGTCTCATCTCTGCCCCTTTTCTCTCTCTCTCTTTTTTATCTAGATCCCATTTTTTTAAAAATTGAGAAACAAAATACATGTCCTTTGTGTATAATGCTTGGTAGATTGCAGGCTAGTTTAAAGATTGATAATTAGAAGTATATTTTAATTGTTCATGTAGCAAGCACAAACCAAATGGTTATTTAATTTGAATGATGAAATGTATGTTTAAGTTTTTACTGTTTCATATGTGAAAAACTTCATGTTTTATTGCCCTCATAAAGACCAGTGATGGATAAAATCAACATACCACAGTTTATAGAATAAATGTTTGATTGACATTGAAAGTGTCATTTGCATTATAAAGATTCATACTGGTCTGCGTTTCAACTATTAAACAAATCCAGCCAAATACACTGGAACTCTTGTTATAATACCTAGGCCCCCTATATGTATTTAATTCACCTCAGTAATGTATTGAAAAGATTACCCCCCCCCCCCCCAAAGAAAAGAAAAAAAAAAAAAAAAAAGCGAAACAAACAAAACACAACAAAACAAAACAAAACAACAAAATTATTTTTCTCATGATACATGTATTGAAGGGATATGTGCTGCCTTTGCAAGACATATTAGTTTAACAAAAGTCACATTTCAACCAATATTTGAAACTAAACATACAAATTATGACTCATTGGACGTGACTCCCCCTAAAGTTTACCCCTGTGCCCTTTCTGCAAATCATTCTTGTTACACGTCCTAATGACGATAGACATCCTTTAAATTTGCGAGTATCGAATTTCCAGGTGCGATTTCCAATTCACACTATGAATCTTTAACCCAGAAAAGGAGCTTGGGCATTTGCTCTAACCCACTCAACAGGCCCCATGGGCATCTTTGTGTTATGATTAGGGTAAATGTACCAATCATTAGCTGTCCTGATTACTTACCACCGTCGTCGTTATCCATCTCCACCGAAAAATCTCGCTCCTTTTTGAACGGAAATGGGTGTTTTAGTACCGCACAGGTATTCCGAATTCCAGGAGGGATGCTATCATGTGTTCCGGGCGTTTGTATTTCATTATTTTCATTTCATTTCTGGCTGTTTTTGTGTCGTATTAGTCATTCCTCTATGGGATTCAACCTACAGATGATGTTGAATGGGACGTCAGGGACTGAGGGTGGAAGAGGGACGGTAAACTCTGAAATGGACAACTGTTTATCTTGTAGGCAAGTTATATGTTGATGAAGATGAAAGGGTGGAGGATGGGGGGGGGGGGGGGGGGGGGGTGATGAGACATTGTGAGAGATGGAGAGAGAGAAAAAAAAAGATGAATATAGGGCATCTATGCAGAGGGAGGGGATGTATTGGAAAAATGAGAGGATAAAGTTGAAATTTGAACTAAACCAACAGAAAGAAACTGTGAGAGAGTGAGGAGGAGAGGAAGAGAGAGAGAGAGACACAGACAGAGACAGAGACAGAGAAAGAGAGAGAAGGTGAGGAAGTGGAGAAGGGAAGAAAGAAGATTTAAGGGGATATAAAATTATGCAATATGAACAATTATGCAATATGAAGGAACAACAAAGATTAATGACAAGTATGAGCACTTGGAGCACAACATAGAAATAGATATCATTAGACATTCTGCACCCCCAGGGAATCAGAATATTGATGGGGTAATAAACGAACATTTCCCATTTACATTCCAAAACTTTTGTGAAACCACAATTCACATGGAATTTACATTCCTGCATCTCCATCTATTTCTTAGCCATAACGAGGTTGATCTTCAACTTCCCTTAGAGACAACACGCCAGAAGCTCGCCCAACTCTAATTCACCATGTTCCACCAATGTTACGTGACCCCTTTCTCTGGGTCATGGGTAAAGCAATGATCTTGACTTTATTTGTGTGCAATTCTATGCCAGAGAGAAGGGGGGAAATATGGCGTAAACATGTAACTGTAGAAGGCTTCTTGTCCTGAGGAGCCTCGGGAGAAAAGTGTATTGAGAGCATGCCACTTACGGCCTTTCCAATCATTTGGGTAAGTGAAAGCGAAATGTTATTTATGATTCTGCTGTTATGGAGTCCCAGTAAGTACTTCTCTGGTAGAGATAATATGATTTTCTTGACTGCGTATTGTTGTACAAGTATGAGTCACTTTACTGTACGGGGTCATATATAGAAGTGAATGTGACATTCCATTACCTGGCTGTGGTGATATGAATAGATGAATTGACATCTGAACACCCATGGTGTTTGAAGTATGAGGGGACAGGTGCTATCACCTACCATAGCTCAACACAGTGTGATTTTGATTAAAGTATTGCTCCTTCATAGGTAATTTAAATTATCTTGAAAATAATAAAATACTCTAATCCCTCAGAAGACAAATGAGATATTAATTTACTTTCAACTATCAACCCCCCCAAAAAAACAAAAACAACAACAACAACAAACAAACAAACAAACAAATCATTAATCATGATTTTTTTTTTGTTCACTTTTATCTTTCCTTGTATGCCCCTGGATAATGAAATGTGAAATAATATAAATCACATGCCTTTTCTATTTGTCAAGCATTGAGATCAAATGATATTTTGAGTAGTAAAATCAACCAAATTTCCTGTATTAAAGACAAGAGGTGTGTGGTAATCATATAGCCTAGCTTTTGAAACATTAAAAATTAGGGTACTTATTCGAAAATGCAGATTTGAAACTATTTTCTCTCTCACTGTTATCTGTAATGGATATTTGATTAAGATCTATTATAACTACTGGTCTAGAATTAACAGGATTATATTTTTTCTTTATCTCGCAAAAGACTTGTAATGATCCACTTTAGTAATAAACTTAGTTCCGGCACATTTCACAATTCCAGTAAATATGATGCACAGTTCAAACATCTGTTGTACATGTACATAATGCAATTACTTGCTCCAGTTGAATTGGACCATAACTTGTTATAACTGTGGGTATTTCTTTCTTTCCCATTTTTCTGATTTTACCCCCATTAATCTCTGAGCATATATATAGAGAATGAACACTTTTCAGAATCCTAAGCCGAGCCTCGGGGCCTCAATCACAGTCGTAATCACCCTAGTTAACCTCTTTTCCTTGCTTGTATTGTAACATGGCCACCCTCAATAACAGAAGCCACATCGCCCACAACAACCAGTATTCCTACAAATATACAGATCGGTTTTTACTTTGAACCTGACAATGAAATTTATTGTGCGACCAAGGCTTAAATTTAATCATGATTCAACAGATTTTGATCTTCTTTTTGTTGCCGAAAATTTGTAACTTAAATGTGACATCTGCAGAGTTGAAGAACTGTGCCATTAATATAATATTTGCTATTAAAAAGTAAAAATGACTTGTACAAGTTTCAGCAATATGTGATAGCCTATATACATCCACAAATCTTTATTCCATTCCAAGCCGATTTTGTTTTATGATTTTACAAGAGTGCTAAAATAGTAAATAAATACTTGTATTGTGACTAGTTTCTCGATACATGTAGGCCTATAGATATTTGTCATATTTTCTCACACTTTATTCTCATGCTTGAATATTTTTCTTGAAATACTGTCCTGTTTCTGTGTTCAATGACTACATGTAGGCCCCATTGCTCACTGCTCGACCAGCGTTTTCTGGAATATTTCAGAAAAACTTCAATATTCATGTACTTTCTTGTTAAGGTCAAATTGAATTAACCCACTCTTAATTCATTCAATACTTCATTCAATAGAGTTTTGTTATCAAAATTATAGCACTGCCATGAAAATTCCTGCGCCTAATCTATCTTTGATATGATATATTTATGATCAAATGCCCTGAAGGAAGTAAGTTTCTGTTTCCTTTGAGTTTGAAAGTAGAGTGCCACCACAATCGATTTAAAAAAAATCTCAGAACTTAGGAATTTTATGCCCATGTATATTTTGATCAACTTTGGAATATATTGTCCGTGAACAGAGAAAGTTTAACAATACAAACTGTATTGTGAGTAGTATTTAGATAGTACATGAGGTAGGAGCTACTTTTTGATATCATTTTCTTTAGTAAGCATGTGGTACAATGGCGTTCTTTCATTAGAAATGGTTACTCTATTGTACAAAGGCTCTGAAGCAAATGGTCTAGTAGTAATTTGTGGTTTCTAGTTCATTGTTCGAGATGTTATTTAATATTTGCTCTAAGGTTGTGTACCTTTCCATGGTCTAAGGATAGGACGGAAATTGTCTTGTTTTTTTTTTTTTTTTTGCAGAGATGAGTGTAACAAAGATATTTCTGATTTGAATCAATTATTATCGCTTTGTATATGATTGGCAAGGTTATATCAATTTATCTAGTGTGTTTCTTTTCTGGGATTATTATAAGATTGGGATACAAATTGCTTTGTAATTGTGAATTTATGCTTGTGGTTTTGTGGATATGATTTCTAAATAGATTGAGCGAAGCTTTGAAGAAAATCTACCAAAGTTATAAGTGAGCGTTTTGAAGTTTGATTTTGTGACGTCACTTTGCATGCTGCTCTCCCATTATTTTGTTTATTTCAATTCCATACCTTTTTCTTTCAGATCTATTTCATAGAGGCGTGTATTACTGTATATTAAAGTAGGTTTGATGATGTATTGACAGCTGAGGTGAAATAATTGATATTTCTTGAAAATGGCAATTTATGGAATTTACATTACACAACATATTGGAGAGAGCAACTCACACACACACCACACACACACACACAAACACACACACACACACACAACACACACACACACACACACACACCACCCACACAAAATATCACATAAAATATCAGCATTCCAAATTAAAAAAATAAAAAATTCATAAATTCATAATTCTTTGGTGGATTTTCTTCAAACCACTCGTACATTTCTTTTCATTTTAGTGCTTAAAAAAATAAAACTTCATGGTGTACTTCCCCTTTTACAGAAAATTTGTGTGATGTACTTTCGAAGATGAATTACCATCGAACACAGTAAGCTTACAAAATACTGGTTCATTGTTATGCATACGACTAACTGAACGCATTTGCAATGCCCTTAAGACACAAGTAAAGCAATAAAAGTGAGCATCGATCAGTCAACAATTCCTGAGGGTTGAGATGAAAGAATAAATAGGTGAGAAAGAGTGAAGTTGCAATTTCCGCTCTCTTCTTTCTTTACTTGTGAAAACTCCATAAACACTCTTGCCCTAAGGTAACTTTGCTACTTAGCCCTACAGACTAGACATCACATGGTCATCTTGTATTGTTACTTCATTATATTGAGTCGACAAAGGCCTTCATACACAAACAGAGATTTTGGAATTTGCTTCAAAGACCTTTGTTGGTTGTGTAAGCGAATTGCCAATTTGAGGCTGAAGATGGGATTAGGGCCGACCCATGTTTACAAGTAATTATGTTCAATAGGAAGAAAGTGGTAAATGAAGCGATTACAGTGTTGTGTGAATACGAGACAGAAGGCTCAATTGGGGGACGTCACAGACAGATCATCATACGTGATAATCCTTTATGGTAATCTCAATGGGATATATCTGGTGATGGCAATTTGCTGCCATTGTGTCAAAGAGACCTTTCTCTCCTGTTGTAGGAAAGACCTACAAACAAGATGTTTGTGGCAAGCTGCAAAGATTTTTTCCCCAAAAAAGTTGTCTTGGTCAATAATCCCTTAATGAGGCATAGAAGATTGGATTTAAGAAGGAGACATGGACAATTGGAGATGGGACAAGAGACAGAGATCCAAAAAGCTTGAGATGCCATTAAAAAATGAGCAAGAAAAGCAACAAAAAAAAAAGATGGAGGAAAATATGATGGTGATTGTCTGTGACAACGCATGACCTTGAAGGACACAGGAAGCAATTTTCAGATCTTCAATAATTATCCTTTTCATCACTCACTTCTCACTTGGAAACTGGGAAAGAGATTCATTCACAATTCCTACCAATCTTTGACACCATAGCTATCAACCCCAACATACCATTCCAAAAATATATATTCCTAAACTCAGGAATTCAAAATAATAACCAGCAGGACCAGGAAAAACTGCTAAGAATAGAGAGGGAAAAGGTAGCAAACACGGGTGTCTAATGTCTGTTTAGATTGCTATTGGAATTGGATTTTTATAGAAGGGTATTGTGAAATATTGGAGCAAGGGGAAAGACCCCCTGCCTCTCCCATCTTGTGAAATAGAACACAGTCTCACTGGGGTCAAAGGAAGTAGAGGATCGGAGGAACATGAACTTGATGTAATTATCAACGCCATCTCTTATTATTGTGCAGGTGCCAGGGAACGGGCCGGGGAAGGGATATAATGTAAATATGAATTATGACGGGTGAGTCATATCAATTTTTACACATGGCATGGCGACATGGTCAAATCTCCCTCTCCTACAATCACTAATATTAATACTCGGCTATCTATGGCATACCAGAGCCAAGACCCCAGATTGCCTTAAAGGAACGCATCACTGATCTCCATAGCTTGGTTGCTATTGGGCAAGGAAATTATCTTAGAGAATGGACAACAGGAGGATGAAAGGGAAACAGTGATAATGAATTTTGTAATATGTATTCAATGAGAAATTAATTGTGGTGTCAAATATAACACAGTGATAATAATAATGATGCATGCCTATCCAAAATATTGGTCTTTTGAAAAGCATGTCATTGATTAGTTCATCTTCTACCTATTCATATAGGCCCATCTTGCATCTGGTTCTTGCTCTCTCTTTTTCTGTCTGTCTCTCTGTCTGTCTTTCTGTCTCTGTGTCTGTTATATTTCAACATCAAAAGGCATTGGTTGTACAACGTTTTGTTGGTTTGCATTCAGACTCATTAATACAATTATCATATTGTAACTATTCTATTTTGATATAATAAAGCTTGTGTGTGATGTCACCTATATAGCTAAACACAGCCTTCCCTGTATATCTACAGCCATGTGATCACTGCTAATGTCCAAATTCAGTGTGGATTTCTATGTTTATGGGCATACAGGATCGTTATACTCTAACATTGAAAGATGAATCCCTTGAATAGAAGTCATATATCATGAAGAGTCTTCATCTGACAGGTATCAATTCTCTTTGAAGGACAGAGAAGGGAAACTCTAGATGATATTCCCTTCTACATTAATCTCCAGTCAATCCACTTTATGTCTCAAATTGTATTTCTACATTTGTAATGGATCGCATTCGTGTTCAAAGATGAGATATCCATGGAAAGGCATAGACACATGAACGTTATATCATAGACGAGGGGGAATAAGCACATGAAACATTTTTTGTTTTAACTTCTTATAACTGTCAAAGTTGATAAATACGATTGAGAAGATTGAACTTTCCTACAATTTTTGTGGTCTTTCTTTTTATAAGTGTACTTGCATGAAGGAATCAAGTTGAATCAATACATAATTTTTATCATTAATATATTCTTAAGTCTTTCATTTACTAAACAAAGTAATTATATTATTGATATCATCCCCCATTAACATAATACTACATGCACTTGAAATTTAAGCAGAAACTTACACCAATAGGCTAAGATATCATGTAGACTTCTCTATAAATGGAAAAAGTGTTTGATTTTGCAGCTAACAATTCATTTTTAGAAGCAGCTGGTTGCAGTTTATAAAATAAAAAATGGCAGGCAGTAAAGGTAGTTAAAAAAAGACCCAGAGTACTGGCTAGGGATTCATTTTACCAGTCTACTATAAAATCATCACCAGTCTGGTAGACCTCCATAGATGCTATGATATATATAGCAGAGAATGAAAGAAGTTCAATGGAAAGTATGACAGAGTAAAAACCGCAGGGAATACATATAACTTGTCCTCTGTTTATCGTAAAAATCTGATAGAAACGGGCTATGATAAATAAGACCTGGATCCTATTTCTTTTGATCTGTACTGGTCTTGCCGAATGGCACAGATTGATGAATTAATGTGACTTTTTGAAACCGGAAATATCATTTTGTCCAATGTTTCTAAGTTCTTCCACTAAACAATATCCCCTATTTTTACTAATTCCTCTCTAGTTTCTTTCTTGCAAGCAGGAAATGTTGTTTCTTCTTCTCACTCTTCAAGTCCATCAATAATCTAACAAAAATATTAATGTTTTAAAAGAAAAAAAACATTTTATAGAATTTTAATGTTTTATTTGTTCAAACATACACATTCCAGTATTGAACCTAAAGAAGATTACTAAGTTTTAAGAAAAAACAAAACAAAACAAAAACATTGAGACAAGAGTCGGTGTTTGAAGTAAAATTTACAACTGGCAATGAAAAGAATATAACTCTTTATTCTCTTTAAGAATACATCTAATTCCCCCCTCTCTCTATAACTTCTAATAATTGATCATGTTTTTTCCTTCCTTTGGTTTACATTGACCTTTTTTCTCCATGCTTGGGCATATGAAGTTGATCCTATTATGAAATTTGTCAGCGATACCTGGAGCAGTCCGCCAGGTTTGATTATCAGTGTATTCCTCCAGAGAAATCCCTTTAGTCCCACCTATGCATCTTGACAAACATCTTCATTATAATCATTCATCCATGTTTATTTGACTCACCACTAGTACCGTCCTAAAGTTAGGCATAATCAAGGGAATAAATAGAGAGATGGGTGGTTAGGGCAATGTAGCCCCTATGAACAAAAAAAGAAAAAAGAAAAAAAGAAGAGGTCTCACTGTATTTATATTGTTTATACTTGGTTAGGTTGTAATTAACATGCCAATGTAAATTTAAAGTAGCCCTCCAAATAATTTTTGTTTACCCTTGATATTTAATTAATTAACATGCTAAGAAAATATGATACCGGTATAAAACTTGACAATGACTATGTGTAACTGAATTTATGTGCTATTGCCTTTGGTTCAGCCTTTAAATCTGATTTCGCAGACCTTGGATAAGAGTAAGGGTGGCTATACTCACTCGTGGAGAGTCTCCGCCGACAGAATAGAAATGTGTCCGCGACGGATAAAAGTATTAGGACGTCTCCGAGACGTCCTGAATTCGGAACGTCTTCGCGACAATTATTTTAAACAATCCGTGCTCTAAAATCAGAGAACGTCTCGGAGGGAGACGTCTGCGGGTACCGTCCTCTAAATACTTTTTATCCGTCGCGGAGACGATTTTTCTATTCTGTTGCGGAGACGTCTCCGCGAAGTGAGATACCACCCTAAGACTTGAAACCATAGATTTGTGGATGCCTGCTTTAAGGTATTGCTTTTTTAGTATTTTGATATAGAAACAAAAACAATTTTAGGAGTCAAAGGTGCAAGTGAACTTCATCACACATCACCAATTTCCTCAAACATACCTTGTGACAAGCCCTATAGTTGTCCACCATTCCAAGTCGAGTCTGACTCAAGTGTTTAACCCTTTAATTGCCTCATGGAAGAGAGATAATAGGATGATCCTACCAGGGGATCTGGTTTCCAGTCAGGGAAAGCTCCCCTTTCTCCTGAGAATCCTCAAGAAGTATAATTGCTTTAGTTGTGTTGTGTTTCATCACACGGAATGGGTGTATGCTAGCAAAATTAGGGATGGTAAGGAAATATTCTATTTGTTTATTATGTGGATAATTATCACGATTGGAAGTTATTGTAGGCTTTTGTGTAAGAGTTAAGTAGATAATTGGCCTGCAATTGGTTACCAGTAATGAATGCAAATAGGCTAAGGGGATTAGGATTAAAGTTAATTTTATTACCTCTTGTCGTTTGCCTTGATTATTATAGGGTGCGTTGTAAGTGTTCTCAGATGTCCCAAACATCAGCAACAATTAGATAATGAATATTAATCATTGAAGATAAGGGATTAGCAATAAAGCTTTTCTTGTGCCAAAAGTTGTATCATTGATAGTTGTCTTTCACATTATTGTTAGTGGTTTAATTTAAATTCATAATTTGAAATATTGTCATAGGAATTTGATTTTTTTTTTTTTATGCAGAGAAAAAAAAGACATCTATCTACTCAGTTCTAGTCCCTTCTTGCAGTCACTGGGTTGTGTTTCACCAAGTCTTTCATAAAGTTATGAATGACTTTAAACATGGTGATAAATGATACATGTTGATAAAGTCAAGTGTAACAACTGGCACATGTTTTTGAGTGCTATACTCAAGAACTGACCACCGTAAAGCTATTCGTAACTTTCCGAACGAATTGGTGAAACACACCCCAGGTAAAAGTTGAGTAAGACCTTAAGCCATCTCACAACACATATGATGTTGATGCAGAGTTTAATCTGATCAATGTTTCCATGTACCCTGCTGATGCGATTAGTATGTCGCAAGGAATTTAGAACAGTGTTTTGAGGACGAGAATGAGTTACATGTGTAGAAACACACTCACGGCCCATGTTTCAATTTGTGTTCTGATTATGTCATTCCCATCTTTCAAACTCTATTAGTCTGGCAATTTGTTGTTGTTAAGGCTTTTTTTGAAAAATGTGATGAAATGAAATTTTCATTTCATTATGTGCAGATTTTTTTATAGAAAAAAAAACACATTAAAAAAATCAGTGGATATTTTTATATTTTCCAAAAATCTAAGGCAAAACTTATGCATAATATGTCATGCAACATCCAAAAAGTCATATTTCTGGTATTTTAATAAAAATAATAGAGCAACAGTTTTCATTTTAGGATAATATAAAACAGGCATTCATATACCAGGTGCAAGTTTCCCATGGGTTTGCAAAAGGATCTGATCCCAGAGATATAGGCATGGCAATGTTCTTAGCAAAGGTTAAAAAATATGGAAAGCCAAGTGTGATAATTATTGCCATCAGCATATTGTGTTTGAAGCAAATATTAGGTATGCAAATAAGTGTTGGTTGCTATTGGTGATGGGATTGGATGATGTTCTTTGGGAAGATGGAAAAAGGGGGTATGGTGGTATAGCTAGACCCCAGAGTACACAATTAGTCACATTAATGCACTTTTGCGTGTGTTTGCTGATTGTACGATTCTGAAAGGATGTGATTAATAAAGAATTTTGACCAGAATTCTTCTTATTAAAATTTTATGAAAGGGATCGAGGGAAATCATATGAGAAGTTTGGAAGATGATGTTTGCTAATTTCAGGGTTGGACAAGGAGGGCGTATGATGAGAGGAAGGTATTGGTACAGATGAAGAATGGATGTGGTATTGTATAGCCTGAGGGGCTAAATTTGCCCCCTTTTATTACAATAAAATTTGGAAGAGAAATACAGGATGTGATATATATTCAGTTTTAGAAGAAGTGACATACATGTCAGAGTTTTATAGGATAAAGATAGAAAAAATACGTTTAATAGATAGGGAGAGAGGGTAGATAGAGAGCCAAAGAAAATGTATGAGAGATGATTATCGTACAGATTTTAAAGAATTAACAACTGCATTTTTTTCTCTCTTTTGCAGTAATTATTTTACAATTTTTAAAACTTATTTTACTTTATTAAATAAAACATTGATATTTACTTTAGCATGAGTTCATTAATTTTCACAGAGAATTTTTGGAATGAAAAATGTTTGATAATAATAGCCTCAAGTGAAAGCATGCTTTCATTTCTCTTCTTAAACGGACTAAACTTCTAAAGGAAACGATAGCTGTCAAAAGAAAATTAATCACCTTTTCATTTCCTCTTAATAACATTTTAATGTTGCCCCTTTTTACAGCAAACAAGTTCTCCGAAGATTAATTCCCCCTTCAGCCAAAGTCGCATCTGCACATCACTCCAGCTTAATTCCCCTAAATGTTGATTAACTCAAGTTGTCCCGTCTGGAAAAATGGAAAGTTGGGAAGGTCTAATTTTATTCCCCGTTTGCAACATTCACATGACAATAATTAGGAAAGACTGACAATAGCTTACCCTGAATGGATTTTACATGTGTTGGACGTATTTATCCATTAGATCGACTCAGACCTGTGTGTCTCGTGTGCTGAAGAGAATGATAATTTGAAATGGAACATTTGTAGAACAGATGTACTGGGCTGTCAGTTTGATTATTTAATATATCTGTTAAAGGTGAGAAGTGAGGGAAAGAGGACATATTACCATATGAGGTAACAAATCCATGACAGCGACACACAACTATTTCTTCATGTCTTTCTCTTTCCCTGCCACTTTAAAGGGACTATGAATTGTAATGCTCACAGATTTTTAGTCTGTAAAGTTTTTAACTCTTCCCATATTCAATTCATGTGATTTTTGCATATATCTATATTTTAATTCAAGGAATTTTGCCATTAATGGTCGTGTTTAAAAAAAATTTTGAGCCAAAGATTTCAAGTTTATCCATAAAAAGTGTTTTCTTTTCGTTGTGTTTTGTTGTTGTTGTTTTTTTTGTTTTGTTTTGTTTTGTTTTTTTTTTTTTGTGGGGTCGAACATTGAATTTGAAAATTTATCGCATCATTTTGTAAAGTAGGGGAGACCAGGTATGGAAGTTACACGGGTCAGTTGTTACAGTTCTCAGTGTGCTAAGATGGAACAAGAGTGGATGTGGCTAACTGGCATCTATATACGCCCTACACATAGCTGTGATGAACTGCCGGTTGTGAGGTTTCTCCGTTGTTTTATTAAAAAAGTAAATCAACAAAAATCATTTTTTTTTTACAGTTCAAAGTAATTTTTGACAAAAATTGAAATTTGTAAATAGCTCTTACAACTCAAGGCACATGATGATAGTCTGGTATTGTAAATATAGTACATGTACGTCACTAAATATACCCCCTAGCCAATGCCCTGTAATTCTGCCTAATGACTGTGCTACAGTTGATTCTGTGTGTAAAATCACCCATGGGGTAGGTTGTTACAACCAGGCCTACCCCATGTTGATGTAACAACTTACCCCAATTACATTACATATGTAATATTACATTTTGTCTGAATTTCAGGTGTTATATTTTTATTTTTTTCTATTATTACTTGTCTATTCTAGAGCCCTACTTGATCTACTGTTAACGATGTCAAGAAACTGGAAAGTTGAAATTAAAGTATGGTATATAAAGAGATTTACACATCGTCAACTTACCGCCGTATGTTTACATTATTGTAACATTGACCGCCGTATGGTGTAACAACCTACCCGTATATGGGGTAGGTTGTTACAAAAAATGTCTAAGCTTGTAGTTAATTAGTGTTGTACATGTTTTTCAAAGTTTTATATGCCTCAGGTTTTAGCCAACATAATAGGCTAACTACAGACCCAATATGGAGTGCGTGAGTTCTTTCATTAGAATTATCTGGCCAAAATGTGAATTTTGTAACGGCCATACCCGGTCTCCCTACTGTTTCACATCCAGTCATAATGTAGATACAGAAAACGTAGGCATAATTGTTTGATATACAAGATCGTTAACCTTTACACCCTCTGTAAATTATTCATCAATGGCTGATGGAATGTAAGCAACAATTGATTGGCATGGTAGAATAATATATAGAAGGGGAAAATAATTTAAATATTTGTAATGGACCAATAATATATGTTTGAAATCCTCTTTATAGACTAATTGAAACAAACCAAAGGGGATTAGGGAAAATATCAAGACATCCATGATGAAATACACTGTCACGATGCATGGATTGTTGAAAGGATGGAGTATGGAGGATGGGGGATGGATGGAAACATTGAGGGATGCGCTCCCAACATCCCATGAGCCATACTCCATGCATAGATTACTTTACTAATGTGATAATTGATTTATAGCTATCTACAGCTGTATAAACAGTATATTCTCTAGTCTAAGAGAAACCAGGGGCCTGGGGCCTACGGAGAACAAAGGGGAAGGGGGGCTGGTGGAAACAGCCAGAGGAGAGGGGGGCGGGTGGTGGTACATCCCGAGCTGGGGGGGGGGGGGGGGGGGGGGTTTAAAAGAGAACAGAGCGATGATGTGACCGCTCAGGGATGGCTTGCATCCTCTTATTACAATCTAATACTTGATACATCTCTGGATACGCCGCTGTTTTAATTGGAATGGGGGCGGGGAGGGGTAGCAGGCTTATTATCTTCCAAATATCGTTGCTTTTAAATAACTGTTGATGACGGAGGGTGATGATAGCATCTGTACTGCCTGGAGTGAAAGAACTTCATGTTGTAGAATGTGTTAGGAAGATGCATTGCTTTCTTAGAAAGAATAATACATTATTCAAGTACGTGCAGATTTCCCATGCATCAACCCATCCCACCAGTTTAGGTTGGTATGCTAAGGCACAAATCAGGGAACCTGCCCGCATGAATTATTTGATGGAGTAAGAATTCAAATAAACATTTGAATAGTTAGGATGCTTGTAGCTGATTTGAGTTCCATTAGCAATTCAATGAGAAATGTATAGATTTAAAGTGTTCTCACTTTTAAATGATGAACATCTTATTTCTTAACTCTATCGAACTTTCAAGTATATTTACTGTATGGCTGTGAATTAAATGAGCATATAAAAATTGCAAGTGCAACAATTAACATGTAATAATAGTATGTCAAATTCAGAATATCAGAGTCTGAAAATATTTGGGCTACTTTGGGATAATTCAAGAAGCTAAACTTGAAAAGGGAACTATTTAAGAGCTGTTTTTCTGGAAGGGCCATTTACAACTCTCCACCTTCAAAATAAACCTGAGATGGTTTGTTATTGTGTGTGGATCCCTGTAGATAGAAGATCGCTTGAAAAGCAAGTGAATTGAGGTTTGTTGAAGACTCATCCCGGGCTCATCCCTTGATCTTGAGATGGATCAAGGAGGACTGGAAGTGGGATTTATGAAACATTCAATGAATTCAATCCACGAATAATGGCTCAGTCTTTTCTCCCAAGCTCTGTCTCATCTTGGTTTAGTGGGACTGTCTCCATCCATGCGGCTGTTCCTTTGGTCAAGTTGATCTGCAGGGATTCTCTGCGGCACAGGCCAGCCTTATGGTCTAGTGGGGCCTGGACTGGAAACTAGAGCAAATGACAAAACAGGACCAGCTTAAATCTTAAATAATCAAAAACATGTCTTAGAGGAAATCCTCTGGTCTATGATGTATTAAGAATAAGATTAAGAGGTATTAGAAAATGGAAATGTTTTACATACATAATGTGGAGGGATTTATTTTTTTTAAATAAAAGATAGCTTTCTTTTCATTATTATAATAGTCAAACAAATAGTATGACCCCCCCCCCCCCCCGGAAAAAAATTCACAGTGGCTCAGGGCGATTGTACCTGCTCAGGCTAAAAAGAGCCCCGTCAACCAAATTATTGCCCTTGAAAACATGTATACAGGGGGCAATTTTGGCCAAGATTTGAAAACAGCCTCATGAAGAAAAAAGTATTTTTTACCCTGCCCCCCAACAAACAACATCATCGGCACCCCTGAATTGGTTTCATATTGTAATTGCTTCAGAAATGTTCCAGATAAGTTTAGTAATCAATTTGCTTCTACTGCTTGACCGCAGTCTATGCTTCCAATAAGGACGGACTCACATTACCTGGCGGTCGCTGCAGATTTCATCAGGGGATTAGGATGGGATTTATAAGCCGGGGTCAAAGGTTAATCCATGCCTAGAGACCCCGTCTGCGGTGGGGACAGCTTCACTGCTCTATTTGTCTCATATTTGTACCAGCTTTCTGATAGATGCTAAACAGATGCGATTGAAACACAGAAGCAAGTGGACGCTGGAGTCGATTTCAAATATCAACATCCGCAGGTTCATTTCTGCAAGATAAGACGCGCACACGGGGGAAAGTAAAATCATGAAGGTATTCATGCACATGTGTGGAACCATCTTTAAATTGTTTTGAGTTCTGTGTGTTCTTGTGAAGAAATATGTCCATAACAAGGTTTGAATATGACAGATAACAAGATGGAAAAGAATTCATCTGCATTTGGGACTTTTAAAAACCTAAAAATTTAAAACATTTCAGCTCTGACATGTCTAATATTACGTTATGTCATCTAACATTTGAATTTGAATTTGAATTTGAATTTGAATTTCTAACATTGTATAAAATAAACTTGTGAAAAGGTTGTGGACAAATGACACCTGAAAGGGGGAAAAACACTTCTTTTGGGGGGGGGGAGGGGGTTTGGGGGTCTACATTAGCTGATTCTTTAATTGTATATATTAGTTTTAGAATGTTGATGACAAAGAAATCACTCAAAATCTACTTGTGCTTACAGGAAGTAGACTTTTCTTATAATATGTCTACATCTTATGAAGAAAGCAAGAAGTAAAAATAGGTTTGAATGCTTGTTCATTGG
Organism: Paracentrotus lividus; assembly: GCA_940671915.1. NCBI lineage: Eukaryota > Metazoa > Echinodermata > Echinoidea > Camarodonta > Echinidae > Paracentrotus > Paracentrotus lividus. The sequence goes on along the minus strand of CALNVZ010000174.1, from coordinate 78,909,609 downwards.
TTTGGGATCAATTAAAAAATCTTGGGATATTAAACAAATGTTTTCTTTATGAAATACAAATCAAATTTCCCCTATAATATAGTCTTCTTGAAGATAATTATGCTTCTTACATCGAAGAGACTATCTAGGGATGCTAAATAAAAGTTTTGCTCATTGTTTAAAGGGGTTGATTGAACTGAATAAAATCTGCTTGAGTCTAATGCTCTTTTGTTTAATACCTTCAGTGGTTTAAACAAACCAAACCTGTACAGATTACCATAAAAGCTTTTAGTGCCATAGTAAACGTGTTGATGGATCCATTTTAAGTGATGAATAGAGGCATGCACTTCAGAAATCCCTGTTGCGGATAGATACCTTGGTTTCCCAACATCAGTCCTGTATGTCATGGTACTATTTAGAGTGTAATTCATGTACTTTTCTCAATAAGTGGCAAAAGACCTCCTCCCCAGATTGACTGATGGAATCTAAAGAAAACCTCTGGGTTTGGATTGAAATGAATTGCCAATAAACAGGAATATTGCTCTCTGAGTGATTGGATAGGTGGGACTAAAAGTGCAATATTTCTTATGGTGACTGACTCACGAGTAATGGTGTTGTATTCAATAGCCCCGATATGTCGGCGGCGCGTTGCCAATAGCCTCATCTCATAGATCAATTTTCATGTTTGTGATGGCAATTTACTCCACTTCTTGCCTTATTGTATACCGTAGGAACACGCTACATTCTGAACAATATCTTCAAATTCATGTCTATGTTATGCCATTTTAGATTCTCATTTTGCCTGGCATTTATTTGAACTTATTTTCATTTGATCTTTTTGTCTTGAATTTAGCATTTATTTCATATTAAATCAGATACCTTCAGATATCAACAGATATGCATAACATTTGTGTTGTAATTCAACCTTGAAATGTAAAGTGGTTGTTGTTTGTTTATGGCATTAATGTATGTTTCATGAATGTAATACCTTTTTTCCTTCAGCCTTTGCTTAGAAAAAAATCCTTTATTTCAAAACATGCCAGCTAAGTGTAGTGCGATATGAGCCTTATGCCTTTTAGATATAGTTTGCTTATATTCTGTTTCCCAACTGAAGCATTACTTATTTATGTAAAAAGTAATTCTACAGTCTGTGTCAAATAAAATGGTACAAGGAGAAAACATTTTTTTATAGTATGAAGATTAATCACAGCCTGCTTTTGTATGGTGTTTTCATAAAGCAGGAAGATCAGGCTTTCACTTGCAATTTTTTTCATCACATTTGGTGTTGTAATTTTTTAAATATGACTAGTTTTCTACAATCACGAAAAATCCATTTTTCGCACGCCGTCCCATGCCTTTGTGTATAGGTTTCGCATAATGGCCATGAAGTGCTCAATTTCGATTTGTTCCTCGTCGCACAAAATTTAGCATAACTTTTGTTTTACGAAAGCAAATTATATAGAACAAAGCGCATCAGCAAGGAAAATCTTTTGGCTTTATTTTGGTACCCCATACACACATTATTTGAAAATATTTCATACCTAAATATTTTTTTCCTGACTGTACCATTTTTTTTACACAGACTGTACTTTAAAAAAAAAACCTCGGTGCATAAAAATAGAAATTAAAAGCCCCAAAGGATGAAAGTGAGAATGCAATCTCTAGAGACAAGACCATCATCTAGGGACAAACAATGGTATTTCATTGAGAGCTAACCCTGTAAACCCTCACGAGATGACTGAACGAAGAATGATGGCCGCTTTTTATATTGGCATTGGGATTCGTTGAGCGCAGTGGGAGCGTCATCGGAGGGGTAGTATTTTCGTCTGCGGTCTGGCAGTCCCTTGTGAGGGGGTGTAAATTTACCATGAAATGGAGTTTTAATTTAATGAAGGAGGGACCCCTAGACAAGAGCTTGAAACAAAGACATATCCAGATGCACCCTTAATGTAATCGAGCTATCAATATTTAGAGTCACAGAGGTCAGTTGACAAGTTAATGGAATTGTGTTCTATTTCTATTTCCACGTCTCTGTCTCTTGGTCTTTATCTTATCCTCTCTCCTCTTTTCCCTTGATTGTTTAGAAATAGTAAATTTCTTTCAGGGTACTAAATCTTATATATGATCCAATATGCTTTGTCATATATGTCACATAAATGTACATGTATACACCACTTGGCTAATAGACTACATATGGCAGCAATATATTCCAAATTAAGTAATGATTACTTTCACTTTCAGTTCAATTACATGACTATCAGAACAAAATGTTGAATCATGTACCTTTCTACACAGAATGCCTTTGTTTCACTCACTTTATAAACTCAGTTGCACTTTTTTCGGTAGAATTTCTTTGTGGTTTGATCAGTTTTAATGAATAAAAACAAATACACCAGTATAGGTATTGTGGGTGATGTTCCAATGCCAGTAGATAATTTGAATAGCACTCTTACTGCTGTAATTTACAACCTATTGAAGGAGCTAGGAGAGTCTCTCTTTGCTAAGTAGAAAAATTGACATGTATCATTTTTTATGAGAAGACCCATGCTACAATGACCTTTTCATCCTCTCTCATGAGTGCGTTTACACCAGCCAGGGAAAATACACACAAGTACGATTTAGTTTTATAATGTGTGAAAGAGCCACTAGTAAATTCTGAAAGAGCTCTGTTAAAAGAACGTGAGAAATGGTACTGTGGTGCAGGAAGGTTATCCATGTTTAATACCCATCCCCTTAAAGGGCCTGTCCCACAGACGGCGATAGTTGTTGCAACAACCTTATAATTTCATAATTATAAGGAATTCAGCTTTTAAAAGGCGATTATAAACCTACATAGGACTCTATCTAAGCTAGGCTACAACAACAACTTGCTACCACACTCACAACAGCAAGATGGCCAGTTGTCGCAGCAACGATCGCCTCCAGTGGGACAGCCCCTTTACCCTATCCCTCATTACCTTAGACAGTGCGAACGATACTGGAGGTACAGCGAGGGCATCCATGTTACCACCCTACCCCTCATTACCTTAGACAGTACGAACGATACTGGAGGTACAGCGAGGGCATCCATGTTACCACCCTACCCCTCATTACCTTAGACATTGTGAATGGTACTGGAGGTACAGCGAGGGCATCCATGTTACCACCCTACCCCTCATTACCTTAGACATTGTGAATGGTACTGGAGGTACAGCAAGGGCATCCATGTTACCCCTCCCCTTTACCCCTGACAGTCTGTAAATCATCAGATGTCATCCCATAGCCAGATGTTCCCTTCATCTTTTTCTCCCCCTAGATTGGTTTGAGGATTCCATAGATGCCTGATAGCAAGCCAGCCATCAGGGATTCTGTCTACAACCCATCATCTTGCTCCTGCATGGAATAGCAAACAAAAGTCTAAACACCCTCACCCCCCCCCCACTAAAATCAACTTACTTATGTCGGCATAGGAAAACAAAAAAGAATAGTTTACCTTCCCCCTTATAAACGATTAGCATCACCATCTGAATAGAATACAAAAAGAAACATGAATATCTTATATACAGTCATATTTCAACTTTAAGATTTTTTTTTCATTTATAAGTTCTGTTTATAGCTTAAAAATTTATCATGTAATTGTATTCAACGTTATGGAATAGTCCACGATTCAATAACAGATGAAATGAAATAGACAAAAAAGATAGAAAAACAAGATCTATACACTTTCGTCACTTACGATCCATGCAACAACTATATTTTCATTTTTTTCCTACGGTTATGTGAATTCGTGAGGAATACATTGTATATTGTGAGTAGTTTTAGTGTGATACTGGGTGTTAGTGCAAAAAATATTGTTCATCCAGTGCTGACATTACCCATATCTATGTCTTGTTGCATCGAGTACCGTGTAAGAAGACAGAGCCGTTAGCCATACTGTGTTGCCCCAACCCCTATCACAGTCCGCCCTCATGTCGTATCGTCTTTCACCTCTAGAACAAAGACTTGTCTAGCGGAGTACTCCATATTATGTGGATGATACACTGCTAAGATAGCCTTCCTTGACACATAGGAATGCATGATAACCCTGTCACATTGAGGGAAATTCATTTCTGTGTCTTGAGAATATTTTAAACAAAATTATTTTTTTAGAAAGACATTTTTCGGAAAAAGGATTTATCTGAGAATCTGAGGTGGAAATGCAAGTTTATCTGTGTTTGTTATTGTAATATTAACAAATTGACTTCTGAATTGTCTCTTTTCCATCGCCTTAATTCAGTGACCACCAGGTTTCAATAAACAATGGGTTAATATCAAATCCTCCAATGCACTTTTATCATTCTAACATACATGTGAGTCATGTAAACATAGAGCTTTAGAAGAGATTTGATAGTATAAAACCAGAGAGTTTTGCGTGCATGATACTTTCATGAAGAAAAAAAAAGGCTGTTGGCTTTAATTCATGAAAGTTTTATGTTGCAAATTTTCCTGGTTTTACAGTAGTTCTACATCTACTGTAGATCTTAGACATACATATTATTGGATTGACTGACTTTTTATTGTGTTGATTTTTTAAATTTTTTACCAGACCACTAAGACTAGGGGACCTATGGCTTTAAATCCTATCCAAAGGATATGGAATTTGGAATGCTCCTACTTTTTTAAAGCAAAGGGCGATAACAAATTATCTTTGGCTTCAGAAGACCACTGTTCTTTCTAACCGATAAGGATCATTACACCTTTTTTCACAGTCATGCCTGAGAATCTTTTTACTCTGCTAAATGGTTGAAAAACCTACAAATTTATGAGAATTAAAAAAAAGAAGATTTAGGAGAAGGAAAGCATGAATGGAAAGAGAGAGACAGAGAGACAGAGAGACAGAGAGGGGGGGGGGGGGGGGGGGGGGAGAGAGAGAGAGTGAGATTGTGGGGAAGGGGGAATGTAGAGAAAAATTATATAGGCATCCGTAGAAGTATACGTAAACTCATCAACTGTAGCAAAGTACAAGAGGCCATCAACCTGTTGTTAGTCTCAAATTACAATATTTGAATTGCTAATAGACTTTATTTGGGAACAAATCAGATAAAAGAGTATGGTTTGTGTTATGTTAGATCTTGTATCCTTTTCCAGATTCTATCTTGCTTAAATAACGATTCGGAATCAGAATCGATGAATCAGAGATTACTATAATCACCATTTTGGATCTTTGTTTTTGTAGGTAGGGAAAATGTTTTCCACTTTGTTTAACTAGTGGAATTGATATAGAGTCTGATCTCTAAAGTAACAAATACAAGCTCTGACAATTTACTTGCATCGCTAAACATGCAAATCGTGGAGCTTTACATGTTACTAGTATATCATTTAAATGGATAGCAAAACATTACTAGCCCTGGCTTTCTCTATATCCAAAGCTGTGTTAAATTTCCAAAATTGATCATAGATGTCTAAAACCACTTTAACATTAATGCAAAAGGGGATTATTGACAAATCTAATATACTTTTTGAAATGATAATAATGGCTGTTTGTTATGCAGCATTTAACAAAATTGGAAAGAAAGAATAATATTTGAAAGAAAGCTTGAAAACCACTGTACAAAACATTAGAACACTAGAAAAATTTAAAAGGTTTCCATTAAGGCCCCTAACCACATTTAAAAGCAGGCATGCAATCCTGGTAGTTCAATTCTCTTTCTTGTTTTGAGGTACGGGAATGACTAACTTGATGAGCTTTAGAAATACTTCTTTCAGATGACTTCTTACGAAACACCACAAAATCCACAGGCTGGTGTTTATCATGGAATTATGTGGTTGTGCGTGGGATTTACTGTAGAATGGATTTTTTGTTCAAGTGCAAAGAGATACATGCATCTGCAAATGAGAGATTAATTCAAAAATAACATGTTTGTTGTGTTTGATGTCAGAACAATGAGAGGTAGCTACACATGTATATAAAAGGTTTACCTTTTTGACTGGCGATCATGGAATAACGAAGTTTTTTTTCCACCACAGCCATCCAAAGAATTTTTAAAGGTTTTCTTGCTCCTTATATAAATTCAGTACAAAGTACATGTGTAAAAACACCAAATACATGAATAGATTGCAAATTGAGTTGGTGTATACATGTAAAAGTACCAAAGTTGGCTATTATCCCCTATAAAACCCTAAACGCTCAATGCAAGGTATACACGCAAGTCTTAGAGGTGATATACCATGTCCACCAATGCATACAAACCTAGGGGTGCGAGCATGCGCCTCACAAAAGAGTCTGATCCCTCTGTCCCTTGCCTCTATCAAGATCAAATATGCTTGCTCAGGTGCGATTAGACAAATACAGCTTTGAGAGTAGGTGACACTGGAGGTTTCAACATAGGGGGAAGGGGACGGGGTTTGATTGTAAGAAAACCATGTACTGTACATGATTGGAAATGGATGAAATACTTAATGATCGTAATATCTAGGCTTTCGGTGTTTCTAATTCCAATTTTTACAGAGTGCAGTATATCATTGAATAATTAAAATGATATTCATCATTTTTATAGTGCCTTTTACAACTAAGGGTGGTATCTCATGTCTTAGAGACGGAAAAAATCTCAGATATATGAACATGTTTGTTTTTCCTGCAACTCTTGAAACCTTGTGGAGACTCTGAAGACGTTTCTGAAACGTCTAGATTTGACTTGTCTCTAACCCCTTTGCAAACCAGTCTCATGCCAAGTGAGATACCACCATTACATACTAGTTCACACGGCAGTGATATCTTTAACATTTGTCTTTAAGTACAATTCCATGTCACAAACAAATTGTAAAAGTTATCGAGAGGGGCAGTAAATGAATTTAGTCTAGGCTAATGGATATTGATTCGAGTTAATCTAATAATTGTATGTTGTAATGAATTAAATTGATGGGACGCATCTCATGTATTGTAAACAGTTGCAGCATTATCTCTCTTTTGACAGCACACTGACAGGCATGTAAAGCGGAATGTTCCTTCCTTAATTGCCCTTGGGTAAATGGTATTCGTATGTTGCCATTAAAAGTATACATCACTCATTGCGAGAACATAACTGGTTAGGCACTTATTGCGATTAAATTCCTGTAGTGTCAATTTAAAATGATGTACATATTCATGTTATTAGGTACAGGGAAAACATTGTTTAAATATCTTGAAGTTTGGCAATGTCTTTTCTTTTAATGGCAAATCTAGCGTTTCCTATTGGTGAGTCCCCCCCCCCATTACTGGTCTGATAATGACATCTTTTTCTTCTGCCTCCTCTTCTCTCCTCCTTTTTTTTTTTGTAAAGGCAGCCCCCCCAAAAAAAAAAAAAAAAAAAAAAATAGAAAAGAAAAGAAAGGGAGGGTTAAACTCCCAACCCAAGATCACCCACTGCTCGTAAATTATACTATAAATTATATCATTATATATTGATAATGAATATAAAAGGTAGAGAAGGGAAGTGTTGATGAGTACTATTATGAGAAAGAAAGTGCAGAGACAGGGGGAGAGAGAGATAGAAAGAGGAGGGATGAAAGTAATGCTGAGGAAAAGTCTTGCTTCAAGCAGGTATTTAAATACAAAGAAATGAATAGATGTCATGAAATGCTTGATATTATAGAAATCTAATTTGGATGAAGGGATTTGCTTGAGTCATAGTAATAACATTTGTCAATTGTTCGTGTGTGGTACGATCTCTACCGCCCGGTATAACATTCGTCGTATCTGCGGTCTCGTTTCCGGATTCGCATCGCAACCTGATCCTCCCGCGAGAGTTTCAAGATTTTATAATCTCAAAATATTCCCTTGTCTGGCAACCCACAAAATAATACATTTATGCCACTGGTATATTCATAAAATGAACCCACCCCCATTCTATAAAAAGAGCTGTGTTCACATTTGATAATGTATTTGGCATCTTTGGAGGTTTTATCAATTGGAAATATGTTTCACTTATAATGCAAGCACTTACATGTACAATGGAAGAGTGATTTTTCCCTGATTCGGTCTTGAAAATACATCCAGCTCTTGGAACATACATTCTTTCTATGGTCACTATCAGTTGCAGTCTAAGTAGTTTTTACTGACCTAGTAGCTTATAAAGATTGGGCAAGCAGATTGCTACTACATCTGTTCAGTACTTACTTTGAAACTTTCTTGAATCAGTTTTTCAAGGTATTTCAAAAATAATCTTTGATTTGTATCGGTTGCAGTCCAAATAGTTTTTCCGAGCTTGTGAATGCGATACACTTTATTACTAATATCTTGTTACAAATAAAAATTGATTCATACTTTAATTTCTGAATTATCATTACAAAGTCAATATTTTGAAAGATAATGCATTCAGTGAGAGAAAAAGCAAATCCATACGTTTATATTTTAATATTGATAGGAGATATTTCAGAGATTGTATGGTGCCTCTAATATTTTATACAATTGCATTGCTTTTATATTGATTTGGGTTCAGTTGTATAATGAAATTACATTTGTATCACAATGAATGTAATCATTGATGGAAAGGAAATGCATGTGAACGCAACCTTGATTCCATTGTCCCCTGGTATTACACACATTCAATCCAATCTCAAACATCCCAAAATCAAATGTTTACTTGATTTCAATCCTGTATATTTCCACCTTTCTCTCTCCAAATCTATTGACACTTTCTTTCTCTGTTGCTCTACATATGATTCTTTATCATCAAAGCATTTATGTTAGTTCCTACCTTACTACCTGTCCTGTCTCTCCTCTCTCTCTCACACTCTCTCTCTCTTTCTCTCTCTCTCTTTCTCTCTCTCTCTTTCTCTCTCTCTCTCTCTCTCTGTCTCTGTCTCTGTCTCTCTCTGTCTCTCCTCCTCTTGCATTATTCTATCCCTCCCTCTATATTTCTCTTATTCTCGGCCTCTATCCTAAACTCCCTCTCTGTCTCCCTTCACCATTCTCTCTTTGCTCTATTGTAAGCATGCAGTAAGCCTATCCCATAGCCTGTTCTCAGGTATATTTACTTGCGAAAATAAGTGCAAATATCCCAAAAGTGCGGGATGATTTATGAAATAAGCTGAGAAACTGGAGCCTAGATCAACACTGATGCAGAGCCCTTGACACCTGAGTCGACAAACACAGGTCCTGTTTTTCATGAAATGATAGAACGGCTGGCTTAAGTTCATGATTACTGTAAATCTTGTGCCAAACGGATCACGTTTGATGATTTTTCTAAAGTGCTAGTCCTTGGTGCCATTATCCTTTTGACCAGCTATACACGAAGAGTGGGAAAGTGTTTCCAAATCAAGAGTGTAAAAGTGCAATGCTTATGCATTACAATACATACAGTACTAAGATCCTGAAGTGTATTGTATTTATGAACTAAAAACTGAAAATATAATGAATTTCCAAATTAGGAAGAAGGTTTATTGAATTTGTAAACTGTTATTGTGTTCTTCTTAACCAAGATTACAAGTGTTGATCATTAAAACATAATGGTTAATTCATTATTCCTATATATGCCTCAGCGAGTTTTTAACGTTAGCACAGTTTGGAATAGACACTCACAGGTAGGGTACAAACCCAATCTGTTCCATGAAAAAGAGCAGTGCCTTCGAACTTGAGATATCCTTATACATGGGATCTCTGCATGCAGCACCTCGTCAATGTTGTTGTTGCCCGTGACCCTTGACCCTCGTATCTCCATGAGGGTTCACTAAGGGTGAAGTGAGTGACAGCAGGTGAGCCACACTTTCCTCACTTCATATTTTAAGAGAATTCCCAGGCTAAGATATTTTTTTTTTTTATGAGGGGGATGTTGGGGTGGGGGTAGTCTTTGTTATATTTTTGTTTGAGGTTTGATAAGTAGTTATTACAGAGGATTTATTGTACAGGGGTTGTTTCCATTTCTTTGCTCCCTGACATCTCTGGTACCCTAACCCTAAACCTGACACTCTCGCGGATCCAGGATTTGAAAAATTGAGGAGGCGCTAGGTCCATTCCCATGCGCCACTCTAAACTTATACTCCTGTTTATGGTTAGGATGCCGGTAACATCAGAGGGATCAGCAAATAGATGAACCAAAATATATATGAAGTTTAAAAAAAAAAATGAAACCATGTTAGATGTATAATGACACCTGTCTATTCTTTTTTTTTTTCTTTCTTTTACTTAAATTTATCTACCAGCAGATCATCTGAAATTGTAAAACAGATTTATAGTGTTAATGTCAGATTAAAAATAAAAGAAAAGTGTCAAAAAAATAGTTTCTGACCAAGAGATTTGGAGCATCCAGGTTCAAATAATATTGCTCAGTTAAAAAAAAATAAAACCTTTGCATTCCTGAGAAATCAAATTTTGAAAATTGAGTTCAAGGTAGTCAAGTTTCTGTAAATTTTATTGATGACAGCATGATTTCTTCCTGTCAATCTCGGCAAAGGAATGTTGAATATACCCCTGGCTGGAGACCAACATATACACTATTTCCATGTTCCAATCCCACTCCTGACACCGAATACGTTTTATATACATGTAGATTAGTACTAGATAGCCAATATGATCTCCTATTACATGAATGAAGGGCAATAGTTGGTATTTATGAGATCCGAAAAGCAATTTTGACTATTTTCATGTTACTATCCCACTGATAATGCCTATATCAAGTGTATCTCTAGACTTAGGAACATGGTAAATAGTTTGCAATCTCCCATCACATGAATGAAAGAATGTTTTTATAGCATCCTAAAAGCAATTTCAGCATTTTATGGACAAATACACAGAAGGGTATATGGCATGTCATAAATATTTGGAGATGAATGGTGATGAAAGCAAAATATGCTGATGATAACCGATAAAATATTTGGATTGATGTATTATGAGGAGAGCATATAATTTAAATGTAAACATAATTTTCATGCTATTTGCTGTGCCACTGTTGAAAGGAAACATAATTATTTTCAGTACAGTCTGTGTAAAAAAAAATGGTACAGTCGGGGAAAAAATCATTTAGGTGAAATCTTTTTATATAATGTGTGTTTGTGGTACCAAATTAAAGCCAAAAGATTTTTCTTGCTGATGCGCTTTGTCCTGTATAATTTACTTTCGTAAAACAAAAGTTATGCTAAGTTTTGTGCGACGAGGAACAAATCGAAATTACGCACTTCTATTGTTCTGGAGCGCTGAATTCACGGTCATTATGCGAAATCGTACACAAAGGCATGGGACGGCGTTCGAAAAATGGATTTTCCTTGATTGTAGAAAATTAGTCATATCTCAAAAAATACTGCACCAAATGTGATGAAAAAATTGCAGAAGAAAGAGTGATATTCCTGCTTTATGAAAATAACAAACAATACCACATTGATATTAACCTTCACACTATAAAAAAAATGTTTTCCAACTGTACCATTTTATTTGACACAGACTGTAGAACTTATCTTTCTGAAGATAATGTGAAGGCTTTTCTCTCAAGTCTTTATTGACAAGCCTACAACTATTTTACAAACCTAAAATCATGGCTATTTTAATGAATAAATTCATTCTCATCAATTTGAATTCTCCTCTTAATATGCATAACTCAAGTGGATAAGGAAAGTGTGTTTAAATCTCATCTTTTGAATACAATCACATAATTCTAATGTAGATAAAAAGCAGGCTACAGCAGCTACTCTTTCAATTAAGGCTTAAGTGAAAGGGATATCACAATCATAACAGTATTGTTGATTTGATTTCAACCATTCAGAAGTGTAAGTATTTCCCCTGTCAGTCTTCAATTTTTAAATATTTGCAAGGTTAGGCTGATTCAACTCTACCTGAGTTCCATTCATACCTTGAAAAGATCATCTGAAATATATTCAAACAATTTCCCCTCTTCACTTATTCATCATGTTTATGCAAGCTTTCATACACCTGGCATATATGATAAATTGATTATGAGAAGTAGAAGGCGAGAGTGAGAGATAGAAATAGAGAAATAAAGAGGGAGATAAAGATGTGTGTGTGTGTGTGTGTGTGTGTGTTTCATAGAAATGAAGAATGGTAGAGAGAAAGTGTGTGTGTGGTGTGATAGAAATATTAATGAACAGATTTCAGAGTGAAAGAGAGAGAGAGAGAGAGAGATGAAGGGGTCAAGATCATTGTGAAATTGAGAATGAAGAGTGGAAACTGAATCATTCTGTTGAACAAAATATTGTTCTTGGCTTGGTAGGTGATTGTTCTGGGAGGTCAATCGAGCAATGAATTGAGAAAAAGCTTTCAAATCTGATAGTTTTGTTGAGAGATTGGCTAGGGATTTCTTTCTCTTACTGGTCATTTTGTGATTGACAGATGTTCTATGTCTTTTTTTCCATTCTACTTTCAGCTGCTCTCTCTTTCTCCTTGTGAGGAGTTTTGCACCTGCAAAAAAAATGCAAGATACCAAATAGGCCTATTACTTTGATATTAATCTGCTTTTGCCACACTCGACCCAGGTGAGCTAAACGGCTACCTGGTTAAAACGAATTCCTTTAATGATAGAGCTTTTTGTGAATTTGGTAGTGTGGCTTCAAGGAAATTTTAGAACCTTTCAAATTCAGCAGCCCTCGAACTCAAAGGGCACTAAACGAATCAAATAAAAATCTGTATTTTTCACACTCGACCGAGGTGAGTTAAAAATGGCTACCTGTCAAGAATGTTTTCCTTGAATGATAGAGCCTCTAATTACATGTAGCTTTGAAGCTAGGCTTACAAGAAGTTTTATAACTTCTCAAATTCAAACAATCCTCAACTCAAACGGCACTAAACGAATGAAATATCTGAATCGTAAACAATATAACGTGTGAAAACGGTATAACAGAGGATGCCGAAAACCTTTCTGTCTACCGCCCTCCTTTAAAACCCAGCCTGTGATCAAAACAGAACACTACAGAATAGAAAAACAACCTCAATTTTTTCTTCATGCACATGTGTAATATAATTGACTTCACTCGGGCGGAAGCTCATCCTTACCTAAAAATGCAATAAAATCTTGTTATGCGATCCCAGTAATACGTGTGCTCCAGCCACTCATACTGACAGGACGAACTTTAGTCAAGCGCAGAGGAGAGAAAGAAGCGTTAGGAGAGAAAAAATGCACTGACACAGATGTAATATGAAGTTATATTCATTCCCTTCACCCCTTATCTCATAACTCAGATAAGTGAAGAGTTCATCGCTAGGCTTTGCACTATTAAATAAAAGGCTGCTTCCAGTTGTGTTCAAGTATTTGAAGCTTTTTGTAATCAATATTTTTTTTTTTGTTGCTGATTTCTTATCAGCCAAAGTATTCATAAAAATTTGCTCTGTAATTTCACATTGTTAGATGAGTGGATTATGCCGTTCATAAAGCATTTCGAAGGATATGTCCTTATAGATAATCTATAAAAATGTCAGTGTGACATTACTTTTCTTTATTAAAACTCTTGTCATTTATTAAATAAGATATAGATCTGCACATGTATGTAATTTAATTTTTATATGTATCCCTGTTAATTTGTTTTGAGATACAATTTTGGTAAAGTAAGTTATATTTTGTAGATTGATATAACACCAACAGTCCTAATGCTCTCCAGTTCTTTAAGTACCTTTCTGCTGTGAATGGTATTTGGTTAAATCATCTAAACACTGCAGCCGCCATTCACCTATTTCAAACCATTCCAATTCCTGCCATGATTTATAGAAGTCTGGGACAAGGAATGTGGTCAAATCAATTACCCAAGAAGCATGGTTGTTTGGACTTCGTAAAATACCTGTCTGATATGAAATATTGATAAGTAATTGTGACAATCTCCTTCTGGCATATGCATAATATTTGGCTGTGCCTCCTGCCCAAAGCTAGCGCACCTGCATGTTGGTACATTATATCATCCATTAATTAGTATCATGTTTATCGTATGCTCTCAAAATTAGCATGTGCTTGTCGTTTTTCTCTTCCTGTAGAATCCCAAACCGCATGCAAAAATATAAGTAGCGAGTTATAGAGAATGAACTGGGCATAAATTGTCATGATGGAAATGCAAAGACAAACAGAAAAACAACTTTGTTGCAAAATTAAGAATATTAAATTGAACAAATAATGAAACTGACCAGAAATATATACTATGACAAAAGTGAGTAAAGAAATAGGGATCCTGTCAGGATCAAATCCAGATTCGATCCCGATGGAATTCCATTTTCTTTGCTCATTTTTTCATAATAAAAAATATGCGTATTAGATTGGAAATTTTTATTAAACACATAGAAAATACAAATGAAGTTCATAATGGAGGCACAACTTATTACTAAGAGATGCTATAGAGTTTAAAGAGGAGTCTTCTGCCTGAACTGATGCATAGCAATATGATGGGTGGCTGCTCTCTCATCCATGATGTTCTCCTAGAGGACTGTCATTGACACTTGCTCTCCCAGACGGCACCTGGACACTCCTCTTCAAGGAGCTGGACACTATTACATCGCTACGGCAACCAGATGCACTCCACTTCAAGTGCCATATAAGGCTCCAGTACTCAAAGGCTAGACAGTTTTTCATCCTTAGTTTCATCTAAGAGGCCGAAATTTATGTCCGTAGCAAAATCAAGAGTTCAAGAGGATTGTTGACTCCAGGGTTGTCTCTTGAGCTATTCATATGAAACTGTTTCTCTTTTCTTCTTAGCAGGGTTCATGTTTCTCCTTTGACATCATATTTCAATGCACTGGTGCTTGTGTATCTAAAAGATTACTTTACATTACTAAAAACAAATGTAATTTGATGTTCATGTGTATGAAAGACTCTGTTGCAAGTGACCATTGATAAATTTGAAAAACAGAGATATGTGTTGATTCATGTGTCAAGTGCTGAACATGTAGATTTAAGTATTATGGCAACTTATGTGAGCTTTTAAATGTTAATCCTTTTTCATTTCTATATTCTTATAGCATTTCATTTTTTTTAGAATATGAGTAGGATATGATGAAGGCAGGATGTTTAGGGGCTATCCATTTGCTGGCTGGCATCTGTGACACGCTAACCCTAAACCCTTAGGTGGCAGGGTGTGACTGGGGTCAGCAAATCAAAACACCAGAATGTTTTAACATGTTCATATCTGATGTAGACAGCAGGAGCCAATAAATAATCATAGGGTTAGAGTTAGGGTGTCTGATGTAACAGAGGAGTCAGCAAATGGAAATACTAAGATATTTTACTCCATTATAACATGTTCATATCTGATAAAGACAGCAGGAGCTGATGTATGTAGGAAATCATAGGTTCAGGTTAGGTTGTCAGGGTATGACAGGGGGGTCAGTAACTGTAAATCGTTGGATGTTTGACTACATTGTAACATGTTCATATCTGATAAAGACAGCAGGAGCTGATGAATGTAGGAAATCATAGGTTCAGGTTAGGTTGTCAGGGTATGACAGGGGGGTCAGTAAATGGAAATAGTTGGATGTTTGACTGCTACATTGTAACATGTTCATATCTGATAAAGACAGCAGGAGCTGATGAATGTAGGAAATCTGACCCGAGGGCATCAGAGCATGTCAGGCATGGAGATGATTTCATGAAATCTAACATGGCGATCACCAAGTCATTACACTAGGGACCAAAGTCAAGTTCGAATTATGTCAATGAGCTAGATGGTTTTACAGATTCACCACACAGAACATGGAATAAGCATTAGACACCGCATTCAGACACCATCTGACGCCTCTGCAATCAAGAGGATATCTCGTCGGTATCATATGTTTCGAACCCTACCTTACAAATTGGCAACATTTCTGGGTACAGGATTGGAATTAGGGCTGTAATTTGGACCACAACGCAATCGTTAGGTCAGGAGAGTCGATTTGTGCTGCCATGCGGACATGTTTGCAACGCCTCTTCGATTGAGACTGATGTTTGGAATGTTGGAGCGTGTCATTGGCACAAGGAGTCGTCAATGAGTTAAGTCATCTCAATGTTGAATGAATGTGATCGCCAGCTGGATGGGGGTTGGGAAACAGAGTTCATGGTTAGTCAGATCATCTATCCTCATTGCATTCTCTTGCTTTCCCCTCTCCTCTCTCTCTTTCTCTCTTTTTCTCTCCCTCTCTCTCTCTCTTTTGCTGTCAGTCATTGTGTAGAACCATATCATGCAGGAGACTGACAGGCTTTAACCTGCAGGCTTAATTAAATCTTTGTCTGCTTTGGAGAAGGATTTTTAAAGTGATGTACATAATACTTTTATCAATGTACGCCAAGGTGATTATTAAATGCATTGTATTCAGTATTCAAGCACAGCATTGTCTGTAGCAAAACATGCAATGGAAATGTTTGTGAATATGCCTGATTATAAAAAACAAAATCTGATGTGTATTCGTCTTTTTACATTCCGTACAATAAGGGAAAAAAAACATGATTTCCTTATTTCATTATGAATGTGTCACCTTGCATATATCTTTTTCAAATTATTGTGACCCAATTTTTTTTTGATGAACAGAATCACTATCACATTAGCTTTCAGGCATAAGATGCTTATCGGCTTTGAGGAAAGAAAACTATGTCATATGTAATGAATATTAATGATTGCAGTACTGTCATAACTTGTTAAAGTCCAGAATTTGCAATATTATACAGAAGTAAAGACTGTGAACATCTTTGACGTAAATATTCAGTTTTTGTCTTATGAAACTGTCATCGAGATGTCTCCCTAAAAAAACAGACTTGAAAAGTGACAGAAATGATCTCAAAATGCAAACTAATGAAAAAACTTCAAAAAACACCAATGCTTGAGAGTGTACTTGATTTCTAAACCAAAGTCTTGCTCTTTCTCTCTTTCTTACATGCCTTAGTTGTTCAATCTTCTTTGATATGTCTTCTAAATGTTGAATTCTTTACCCTTTTGTATTCTTGAATCAGCTTTTGAATGCATACCTGAGTGTTTATCTTTTACTCATCACTGGTGCTTCAATGATGACTTTTTGACTAGGTGAAGCGATCCCTCCCTTGAAACCCGAGCGTGTGCAGATGCACTTTTGCACTCCATCTCCGATATTGAAAGAACAAATTGTTTTAGGCAAAAATTGTGTCAAGTACTCGAGAAAATCAGAGGATACCTCATTTCGCCATCTCACACACCGCTCCATTTTTCCAGTGGCCTCATTTCAGCTGTGTCTTGTATTTCATGAATCATTAATGGAAGGAATCTGTGGGAAATTAGGTTTCCAATTGGGTTAGGCTGTCAACGTTTATGATGGACAAGATCCCAATAGATGATAATCTGCTAAAGAGAACACATCTTGCCTCTGGATTGATACAATGAAATCCATGTCACCTATGCGACTGGTGGAGAAGTGGGCATTGGCAGTTTGGTGACATGGCCATGTAAAATGTCAAGATGATGTTGAAGAGGAATGTCAATAATTGTCTGTCAATAAGAAATCTTGAAAGGAAAGCTGGTTTTATTTTTGTGAGTCTTTACTAAACTTGCATTTCTTTTGTATTGATTTCAAGCATTAAAGTAAAAAACTCCTTTCTTAATAGCATAGTCACACCAGTGAAACTGATACTAATCCATCCACTAGCTTGCCATACATGGTTGTATAATATTTTGTTCGGTTTAATTCGGCTATTACAAAGGGCGATGATAACTCAGTAGAATGTCCTTTTTTTCTCACTCGGGTGAGATAGATGATTCGCCCTTTTCCAAGGCATTAATCCTCATAGCCACGTCCCTCCAATAGGACTCAAATTTGTAGGTCCCCTGATTGCTTACTTGCAAGCATTTATTAAGTCTATTCAAGTAAAACAAATCAACAAACAAGGCAGCTTAGTTTTAAGCAGCTAATGTACAATAATAGGTTAGTATGTTTTAAGCCCCAACCACAATACACCAAAGAAATATTTCATTGTCAGTCTAGTTTACTGCAAATTCCTGAACGCCATACAACATTCCTTACCAAGGAAGAAAAACTCATTTTTTTAAAGAAAAAAGTTGAGCAAAATGATGTTAGAAATCATAGTATAGAGCAGCTGTTGTTTGGTTGATTGAAAGATTTTGTGATGAGCTGTGTAATGTTGTACCTACCCCTGAGTTTCATGAGGTTTGTCCTCCGGCTGTGATGTTCCCCTTCCATCACCGGTGAGCGATCTTGGTTATTTTCCTTTGCTGAAATCGAGGGCATGGTTTTTAAGTCCTGAGATTCCTGCATCCATTGATCACCAGTCATCATCGTGTGTCCAGAGAGTGTGAGAGAGAGAGAGATAGACACACACAGACAGACAGACAGACAGACAGAGAAAGACAGAGACAGAGAAAGATATTTAGAGGAAGCAGGGTTCTTTCATCATTTTGTCATGATCTGCCTCCTTTACCACCATCCCCTAATGACTTTAAATCAAGTACAATATTTTTTTGGCAACAATTGCTCTGTTTTAAAACCAGTTTTAAGCTATTGAAAATACTTGCCCCTGGATTCAGTGATATATCTAACTGTTACCTTAAAAAAAAAATCCCCCACAATCCTACATCTTTGAGAAATACAACCCTGAGCCCTGGTTATTTGGTGCAAATGTCAAGCAGCCCAAATTCTGTGAAAGATAAAGAGGTCTTGTCAGTAGACATTATTCATGAAATTGGTAGATGGTCTAGATGACAGGCATACTCAAAACCAGTTGTAAATCATGCTCTCTATGCCTTGTTTCAGCTTGGCAGCAGGAAAGTTTAAGAAGTCATTATAGTTCCAAAAGAACCAACAAACCAACAAATTGTCTATTTGGAGCTAGTTGGAAAGGATCTATATAACTGCATGTAGAAGTTCATGACTTAATGCCCTTGTGACTTTCAATCAATTGAAACTTTCTTGTTAATGCTCATCATTATAATAACAAATATTCTGATGGATAGCAATTCATAGTTTCATTTGATCAAGGAACAGTACTAAAGCACAATTTATTTCACACCATTTTCTCTCCAATTTGCTGTTCAGTAATGTTTCTTGTGAAATGTTTTAAATCAAATTTAAATTGTTTTTAATGTTGATATTCCCAAATTGCCATTTTGTAGAAAATGTCATATACTTGTTTTCTTCCCCCATTGCGGTGTTTTTTACATCACTTATTCAATACTTATACTAGTTTACACGTATATCAGTATTTAAGAGCATTTCATATTGTTTTCAAAAAGTCAAAATTTATCAATTATCATCATTCAGTCACTCAATAAAAATCCAAAAGGGCAAGTCAGTTTAGATTAGTACTATGGCATTAAAGAAAGGTATCCTTCTTTCTCATCTGTGGTCTATGACAATTCACATCATTCATTCATTAACCTTCAATCATAATAGTTAGCATTATGGTTGATTCAAGGCGACCATTTATTATTACCTGTTTCATGTCTCTACACAAGGACCTCACAGGATGTTAGAATCAACTTCTTCATGAAAACAGTTTCATAATTTTCTCTCTCCTTCAATGCCACCACCCCTCCTTCAATCCCTTCATTCACTCTCCCTCCTCCAATATACCTGAAAAAAAATTCATGAGCACAAGTTCCTTGCCCAAGGCTCAACATTGTCAGAAACCAAACCAAAATAACCGTTGTTATTCTTGCCTCTACCCCAGAGGTTGTAACGAAAATCCACCATTTTTTTTTCTTGATTGACCACAACAACCATGTCAGCTGTTCGCTAGAGGCCAATGCCATAATGAGGCTCCTTGAGAGACTAATGCTGCATGAAAAAAAAATCTTCCCAAGTGCTGCAATTTGAAAGGCATGAGAAGAAAAGGCATTTGAATGAGGAGGTGTAGGATTTAAGAAGGTGAAGTGTAAGTGTGGGTAGAAATTTTGGAGAGGGTCGTGGAGTAGATAGGTGAGTGAGGAGAGTGAAAAAAAAAGTAATTAAAAGAATTAATAAAAGGAAAAGAAAAAGAAAGAGAAGAAAAACAGATAGAAACAGTGCTCTGAAAGAAAGGGGGAAAAATGTTGAGAAAGAAGGGAAATGTGAAATTAAAAAGAAAGTAAAGAGAGGGAGAGAGATGGGGTGGAATAGGGAGAAAGAATGAGAAAATATCAAGAGAGAAGTAACAGAATGGGAAAAGGGAGAATTAGGAAGTTTTAGGTATACCATTTTTGATAAAAAAATGGGGGTGAATTGAGGATAAAGAAAACTGCAAACAGATAGTTTCTTAGTTTCTTTCTTAGATAGAAGAGAACAGTTTAATAATAGAGGGCCTAATTGAAATATTTAATAATTATGAAATGGGGTGAGAATGGGAAGATGGGCATTAACTATTTAAAAACAATTCTTTGAATTATTGTCAAGATCAGCTCCTCCAAAGTCGCTTAAATTTACAATTCCTTAGTCCCTAGCTACAATATATGGTATCTGAGCAAGAGGGGGCGCTATGATGCATTTACTAGACTGCTAGCTGACATTGAGTTGGTGATTCTGGTGATTTGTACTGGAAGCAACTTTAAATCAAAATACTTGTCATTATATTTTGCATTTTGAGATTTTTTGATAAAGGTAAAATTCTTGTGATTCTTTTAATGTGCCTCTTTACAAACTGATGCATATTTTCTTGTTAGGTGATATACATGTATTTCACCCAATTTGTATGTTAGTTTTTTTTCCCCTAAAATTATGGAACAATGTAACTATTAGTAATAGGACATTATTTATTTTAATGAGAGTATTATAAATAAGAAACAAACACTCACTTAAAAAAATCAATATAATATTTCTTGATAATAGTTTGAAGTGTATGGAAAGGATTAGAGAGTTATTCACATTAGACTGTCTGAACTGAACTGCAAGAGGGCAGCAGGCTAGTTCACCATTCTGCTGATTGTGATCGAGAGGGGGAAATGTTCCTGACACAACAATAATGACTAGAGTTGCTTTAGCCTGTTCGCCTCAATGTGTGCTTGCAGACTAATGATTAATGGGCTCAGCAGGTCTGTCAAATTAACTTCATACTTTCATCTATCTTGCCATGTTTACTCTTAAATTGAGAAACGACTGCAGTGAAATAATTTGACATTGCTGAGCAATTTGAGCAATTAACCTGATGGGTTTATCTCATTGAAAGAAATTAACGTAGGAGAAATCCATTTAGTAAAGGTTGTGTCCATGAGGAGGAATTTAAAGATTTCAATTATTACTTTCTAAACATCAATTTAATGGTTACGATGTTAGATTACTTCTTCTGGATTCTATTTTGCTCTAGGTATTTTCTCGGTTTTATAAATGCTTTTCACCTCTTGTTTTGTAGAAATTGTTAAATAAGACCAAATCAACCAAGATAGATATTTCTCATTCAGTGCGGAAAAAAGTGTGTGATGCCTTGTGTGGTATTTTTCAGCATTGTTTCTCTTTTGTGTCGTATCGGCCTTTTTTCAATGGTTTCTTAAATAATTTTCACATTTGTACTTGGTATTTGACTAAAAAGTAAAAAAAAAATAACAACTAGAATTGACATTACATATGATTTTAACAGAAACATGTCCAATCTACATAAGACAAGTACATGTAATAAACATCATACTTGTCTTCTCTGTTGCATGCCATTTCTAATTTTTTTTCCCTTTATCAAAATATTGTCAAGAACTATAACTGACAAGCAATTTTAAGTGCTAGCATTCCATTTGAAACATTTGGAGGGATTGGACAATTTTGTATTCCCCATATTCCAACATCACCTTCTTGCAGTCTTCTTCCTACTTTGTCTGTCATTTAAAAGATTGTCCAACAGAACGCTTTAATAAGAAATATCATGAAGCATGTGTCCAACTTTACTTTATTGACATGTCAAGAGAGCACTAGAGACCGAGATGAAATTGTATCTCATATCTGCTATGCCAACACGTCATCTAGCTTGCCAGAAACTTATCTTCCATATCTAGTCTACAAATGTACGTCCTATTGAATATGTCAATTGTAACATGATTTCTAGGGGAATGACTGTCAATATTGTTTCAGCGGAGCCTGTCAGAAAAGGAAAGAGTTTGAGATAGAGAAGAGAAAAGGGGGACTGTGTACAGAACAAACATGACGAATAGGATTAACCTGTGACTAATTATCAAGATCTCCCATCCTTCTCCTCCCAGCATCAGGGATGAAAATGGGTCTCAGAGAATATTTGTTGTTCTCCTTTCAGCCTTAATTTTAGCTCTCATCCGTTAACGAGTTGTGTCTATATAGAAATGTCTGGGATGTTGTGTGTATGATCTAATAATAATGGTGCTTGTCTCTGGATGCTCTCTGTACTGCTAGAGAAGTATTGATGAAGATTGATGGAGTAGGAAACGTGTATATGGATATTATTCTGAATGATTATATTGGGGATTTCTATGATGCTTCTTTAAAAAAGAAAATTGCTTGTCATACATTTGTAGGGAAAACTTTATATATTTTGTATTGTGGTCTCTCCCATATGTCCAGCCGCTCCACCTATAATTAAAATTAGATTTTACCTTTCAGTATATTATTCTTTCTTGTTTTCTGTGATGTTAGAACCACTCTATTTACCAACTCTCACTTTCTCTCTCTCCCTCCTCTCTACCATGCTGTTTTTTCCACTGTATCTCTTTTATTGCATCTAGACTTTATGCCTTTTCATATTTATCTCAAAATATCTTCTTTTGCACTTTTTTGTGTGTGTCTCTTTAAAGTCTTTTTAATTGACAATCCTAATTATTATTCATCTCTTCAATAAGTTCATGTTGTCATGATGATTCTTTGTAGTAGAGGCTTCATTCATTTCAAACATGTTGATGTCATACCTGATTATGATTTACAGTCATCACATTCAGACCATCAATCAACAATTATTATTTTAGACCAGCCACTGCTGAATCAAGATTTAATCCGGCAAGGCAAATGCGTACTGCAATGTAGACCTCATTCGGTTGCTTCCTTGTAATTCAATCCATGTGATGCTACATTCATGTATGATAATAAATGAGATTGCAATGGGCCTCATGAATTAGACTTCAGGTTTTGACAAATTATTGGATGGTGATCAGTTTAGATCATTATGATATGAGTAATGATATATTGCATTGAAAAGCACATTTCCTGAAGACCTGATGCTTATTTTGCAGCGCCTGGGTCACAAATCATTAATTTGAAGGATTATTCACACGAGAATATATTTCATCTGTATTACCTCATACTGCACGAATGGGATAGTGCCTTGCATGGCAGTGTTACTGCAAACACCACCATTGTACCTCATCAAGACCCAGTGTGAACGGACCCATGTTTAGCAATGACTGAGTTGACAAATGGGACCATTAGTTAAGGTCCTTCTGTAAAGTCCTTAAACTGCAAACACCACCATTGTACCCCATCAAGACCGCAGTGTTAACGGACCCTTGTTTAGCAATGACTGAGTTGACAAATGGGACCATTAGTTAAGGGTCCTTCTGTACAGCGTCACTTAGACTGCAAACACCACCATTGTACCCCATCAAGACCCAGCGTGAACGGACCCATGTTTAGCAATGACTGAGTTGACAAATGGGACCATTAGTTAAGGTCCTTCTACACAGTCCTTAGACTGCAAACACCACCATTGTACCCCATCAAGACCGCTTAATTGTCTCCCAACCTTCACCTGTTTCCCTTAGCCTTCAACGTTTGTAAACAGTTTGGCTTGCTTCAATTAATACCTCAAGTATACACTTCCTTGTGTTTGTCTATCCTAAGTTCGCATCCATCATTAGTCCTCTCAAAGTCCTCTTCTATTCCTTCTTCATGTTGTCCTCTTGTATTCCTCCTTCATGTTCATGCTATGTCTTGTCCTTTCGTTGAGTTTAAAGCCGGGGAATCGATCGTAATTAATCTTTGGATTGTGCTACATGACGGTTTAAGAATATATTTGATGTTGAGGTTTACCATTACATACAATATTCCTAATGTAATTTGGTTGTAGGATGCAAAATTGAAGTTATGGGAGGCTGTACGTGGATGAAAAATAAGATAGTATTATAATAATAATGGCCCGAATTCACAAAGGTGGATTCTGCAAAATCCAGGGATCCGTGGGTTATGTAAATTTTGTGTAATAATTGCGCTTAATTTTAGCGCTTACTGTGAGAAAGGTCCAATACGAATGCGCTATTTTTGTCACAAAGTGCTACATTTATGCTTGTCGCTATGGTTAAGTCTGCTGTTTATTCAAATTAATTTAAATAAACCGTTGACTCAACAGTGGACTCATTAATTCAAAACAGTGGGCCCAATATGTCAAAACCATAGCAACTGGCGTAAATCTAGCACGTTATGACAAAGTCGCGCATTCATATTGGACCTTTCTCATATTACGCGCTAAAATAAAGCATAGTTATTACACAAAATTTACATAACCCACGGATCTGTGGATTTTGCAGAATCCACCTTTATGAATTCCGGCCATTAATATTTGAAAGTAGAGAAGTGTGGTCTCGGTGATGAAAGTATAGGCTATAGCAACAAGTTGGTCTTAACAAAGCTATTCAAAGTTTAAATCTTAACAATTTTTTAAAACTATCTTACTTGAAACCAGCCCTTTTGAGCATGTATGATTTTTTTTCATTTGCACTCAATAGATAATTGTAAAATTAAAATTTAATTTCAATAGATTCAATTGTATTTGTAAACACATGATGGAAATGTATCCCGTTCTTTAAATTCTATTCATTGCTGTTAAAAGGGTAAGGAATTGTAAAATTCATATACTGAAGAAAGCTAGAAGTATATGTACAGCAGCAGACTTTGATGCTCTTGAGAGCACTCTAACAGACAAGATATATTTGTTTGGTTTGTTTGCAATTACCTGAAGATGTTCGACCGATATATCACTGTCATTTCCGCAGACTAGATGAATAAGCTTTGTCATTTTAAATGGGGCATCGTTTTCTGCTAGTTATCTCTCTCATGTTTTTTCCCTCTCCTTCCCGGCTTCCCTGTGCATCTCTCATGCAGGCTACCTCACCCCTTACCCCCTCTATTTAGCTATAACAAGAAACAGGACAAACCAACCTTTAGTTTCGATGAGGTACTAATGCCAAGGAATTCCACAAAACACTTTCCACCTTGCTCAATAACCATCCTTAACTGAAACTGCAACCGTTTCCCTGCACCCACTCCTAATTTTGCCGCTTTGTACCGATTACGATAGAAAGTAACTTGAAATAAAACCAATATTGCGTCTTTGATTCAGCCTTTGAAGTTGGCGACAGGCTTCTCACGTGCAGTAGGGCAGACGTCTGTCTCCTTTAGTTTCACATGCTGTGGCAATGGTGATTTGATTCAATTTCTGACTAAGGACGTGGCTACCCTACTTTGTGGATATGTTACACTTATTATGTCTCTCTATTTCTATCTTCTCTCACTCCTCTCTCATTATTTCTTCTTCGCACCTTCTCTTGCCTCATCATCTCCTCTCTCTGAATCTTTTTGGAGTTCTGAGGCGACATCTAGGTCGAAATAAAATATTTGAAGAAGTAGACCTACATGTAGAAAGAACTGGAAAATAGAAAACACAAGAGAAAATGAAAGCAGGTATAGAGAGAGATAGTGTAAGGGAGAGTGAGAAAAGGGGGATACCAAAAAACAGAAACTACATAAAGTTTATATCAGTTGCGTACCCATGAAGCATGATTTAAAGTGTCCATGGGTAAACCCGGTAAAAAAAAGCACTCTGTAAATGTGAGCAGGTATAATGTGGAACTCAGACTCTTGGTTGTGTAGGGGCAGCTAACCCCTCTCCCCTCCATGAATAAGTATTGAATCGGATGTGTATCACACGGATAACATAATACATTTGCTCCCCCTCCCCATGTAAAAATGGGTCAACTCCACTTTCCTCTCAACAATCTTTTTTCCTTACCCCAAAAGTATTTTTCTTTATGCAATCTGAGTGAGACGATTCCCTTGAGGTGGTGCATTATGGGTATCAGGGATGACCACTTCACCATTTCAAAATGGCCGTATCAAGTAAATGACCGGATAGGGACTAGAATGCTCTCTGCTCATTATGAATTATGGCACTACATTCCTCAAACTCCTCAAACCAGGGACCCTCTGACATCCCTGGTCAAACATCAGACCTAGAATACACATGAAATAGATCATGGTTGCTGCCAGCGTTGCCAGGTTCAAGAAGTCAGCTGGATTATTGTACCAGAGCCTCAAACTTATTGTTTTTTAGCAAAAATTATAGTGCATGCAAGATTCAATGGCAATTTGCAAAAATCCATCCGTCATTGGGTATGAGCTTGAACTTCAAGTCTGGCAAGTGCCAAAAGACGGCTGGAACTTTGAATCGAAAAAAATTTGCTTTAACACTTGCGGATCAAGGAATCTTCCATAATTTCATGGGTGAGGGGCTTTAAGGCATTTTGTGGTTTTATGGGCCAGTTTTAACTGATTTTGCCTATAGATTAGTGTTATTTAGTGTTATCTTATCAAATGTGCAAAATTATCATACA
The DNA here is from genome assembly GCA_940671915.1 of Paracentrotus lividus. Lineage (NCBI taxonomy): Eukaryota > Metazoa > Echinodermata > Echinoidea > Camarodonta > Echinidae > Paracentrotus > Paracentrotus lividus. Next base: position 78,883,230 of record CALNVZ010000174.1, on the reverse strand, counting down.
TTTGCCAATTTTTGCAATTATCGATCATACATCGTACAGAGGGTCAAATTATCATACAAATACAATAATTATCATACAGCTGGCAACGCTGGTTGCTGCTAAGGCACAGAAGATTAGAAATGTTGTCAAAATTTGAATTATTTACAATTTTCTCTCCATATCCTTTATTTCATTAGATTCAGTTTGATTTTATTTTTTACCCAAAATGGGCATGTTTTTTGGCTCGCCTGGAATTTGTGTGACAATATCACTGTCAAGATACAGAAAAATAAATCTACCTGTAAAGCTATAAAGAATTCAAATCTCATTAATTAAAAAAAAAAAATGATTTTCCAAGCAACATCCTCTATTAGGTCTATTTATTTATTTATTATAAATTCATCAAAAAGTACAATTCATGTAGACAAAATATCAATCCATCTCTAGTTATATATTTGTAGATATGATTGACATTTGCGTACAGTTATCTTATTTTTTCACACATATAAATTTATGTCAATCTTCATATCTGTGCTATTCTAACCCACTTTGCCCTTATATTTTTGATACTAGAAGTTAACCTCTAAACTGCTCATTAGTAGATGTTGTCAATTAAAGCATATTTATCTTCTTAAGCAAAGAAACAATATCCCTTGTGCTCACATCTATCACCTCTCAAGTATTTGCTTAATTTGTAATGAGTCTGTTGGTTAATAATATGCTTCTCTACTGATATTTGAATTAAAATTATTCTGAATGTTTTGGTTGATAAATTGAATCTGGGAGGGCTTTTTCATGTATAATTAGATATTGGTTTTTATTTTGAGATACAGAGCTTGTTCTTGCACTGGGGGGGGGGCGGGGGGGGAGCGCCTCTTGAAGTGATCTTTACCTGGATAAATGACAAATCTGACACGGGCAGGCTATTATTCCTTGATTTGTTTTGATAAGAGTGACTCTGTTGAAGAAGGAATACTAATTATCTTTATGTTAATGGGTTTCATATCAGATTACTGTGTTTGCATACATCACCATCAAGGTCTGTCTATGTATTGACCTCGTACCCTAACCGCTATAGGAACCACTATTTACAATGTATTATTACCTCAGTTACACCGGCAGACCATCCCCAGACCAACTTTAGACCGTCCCGAGACGGTACCAGCCTGACATTAGACCGCTCTTAGACCTTCCCCAGATGGTCCCCAGACCGTCCCTAGACCACCCCGAGACCATCCCGAGACCATCTCCAGACCATCCCCAGACCATCCCCAAAACAACTCCGCACCATCCCCGCACCATCCCCAGATTAACCCCACACCGTCCTCAGACTGTGCCTGGTCTGTTTTTGGTTTGGAGCCAGTGTCACCAGTGTGACAGAGGCCTAAGATATTCATTGATGAGTGAAAATGTTGTATATTGAAGAAAATGCAAACACTTTTGGACCATTTTTGTTGTTGCCTCTTGTATTGTCTTTATCTGAATTTAGGACATGCATTATTATATATCATTGGTCATATTTTTCTTCATTGTCTACTGTTAAGTTGGCAAGAGACCATAGGACCTAGGACCTACGGTATACATATATGAGAATCAACTGGCTACAATCTTTCATGCACTATTAACTCTTTTTTGTTTGAAAAATCTCTTACCTGTGTGTTTAAACAAGTCGCAACCACAATTAACTTACAGGAAATGAGGTAATATAAATCTTTATTTGCTTGGCTATTAAATACTGGATATGTTCCATTGTTTAAAACCACATTAATATCTAATAATAACTCTCTTTAGTAATGGGTTATTGTGTGGTCCTAAAAATGGTACATGCAATTAAGCTTCATTTAATTTTTATTTGTAATGCAATTATACTAATGATGCTCATTGCCACAAAATGATATACATTTTCTTCCTCACGCGCGGTGAATACCTGTTCACCACCGTATTTAAATACTTCTTCCCCCTCCCTGATTTGTTTATCATGTGATTTTGATGATTGCATGAGTCAGACATAAATGGTATGTAGCAATAATTGGCCCACATCAATCCAAATCTTATCTTGATCACTCTGCTCGTGGATTAGGCACATTACAAATGATTTATATAAAATTAATATTGTTATTTTTATCTTTATTGTCTGCAAGAGTCAGAAGGGCAGAAAACCACATTAAAGCTGGTGTATAGTGTTGGGAGAAGGAAAAATTTAATTTGGATTCACAGTTAGATAATATGAAAGACTGAATCCTAATACTGTAACAAAGAAAGTTATATTACATGGAATCTCATTTTATGTCTTTATTTCACGATATTATAGTATAAAAAAGATAAGTCGGGGATCCGACTCATCTTTGTGTGCGCTAGGCGTTCACATGGAAAACCAATGGGGATTCTCTTGTGTGGGTGATACGCACAGATCGCTACGCTCCATTCATGCGGGAAGTTCGGGGGACTGGACAACCCAGCAAAGGTCTCAAAACCCATTACAAATTGTGTTTGGATTCAAACATTTCACTGAAATTCACCGGAAATCGTGAAAGGAATATCACAAAATCTCTCACACATGTCTTTTAGTGCAATGTGAACAACATGAGACTATATTTAATCGGTTTTATGCCAATTTTTTTTTTTTTAACCAAAACTATACACCAGGTTTAATAACTAATTTTGATACATAAAGAACTGTCACAATTTTAACTCTCAGTGGGCAATGTAGTAGAAAATATAATTGATCTACAGTATTCAAAGGATATGTGTATGATCATTAAAGACCCCTCCCTCTAAAAAAAAAAACACCAAAAAGCAAAAACAAAATAAAACAAAAAAGAAAAGAAAAGAACGAAAGAAAGAAAGAAAAGAGTGTATGGGTTTTAAGGTAATGCATAATTGAGATCTTTCTCTTCATACCCTGCTTGTCCTTGAATTTATCCAAATGTTCATGTCTCCTGTTTCTGTATTTATGTATTGTAAATGAGCCTTTAATTATATAGAATTGTTTAAGATTTTAATATTGATTGCACAACAAGTTCAGTCTTCTCACCACCTAATACACATTGCTCTCAAGAATTAACACCAAGGAAAAGGACAATATTCTCAGGACTGAAAAACTTCAGGGATCTTGTCTTTTAATCCGAGATGCAAACCTAATGAAATGCATTGTGGTTGACGCATCAATTAGGGAGAGAACTTCCTTTTCTCTCTGTTGTTCAATTCCATTAGGCTTTATGAAGAGTCAATTTAAACTTGGATTGTTAGTGCTATGTCAACTTTCAAACCTAAATAGAAGGATCGAATGAGTGGTTGAATAAAACTTAGTCATTTGTCTAGTGACAGTGTGTTTGTGTAAATGGGCAGTCCTCTTTATTATACATACCCTTGTTTTTCAGGTTTGTCGTTCATAATGTGCCAGTCACAGTTAGGAATTAAACCTATGACCATTTTGATAGGAGAATGTGCATTTACAGCTTTGTGGTTTATTGAGCTATTGTTCAAGTCATTTTAACTTTATTATGGTTCATTAGAAGCAGAAGAGTAGGCCTATTCAAAAGCAAAACTTCATGTCCGTGTAAATGGTATGTTTTATTATTTTGATTTCTTGAGATTTGTCTGTTCTTGTCAAGATTTTGTACTGTTTTGAATATGAAGTGATTGCAAGTAGTTGTTGGGGAAATAACTACATGTAAGTTACACAGCTAATTAGTTAATAGTTTGATTGACAGTTGGTATATTACACAGGAAATACTCAAGTGAAATTTACATGGCAATTAGTGAACTTACACTAACAAAGGTGTGTAACAATGGCAAGCTTGTAAATTACAGGAGGTATGAAATCTACAAGAAATTACTGAAAAGTAGATTTCTATTTTTAAATTTGTAAACAAGAAGGAATGTAATTCACAATAAGTAATTAACAGATAGAAGTTCAGCTTGTCAGGTTTACATTGTAATTTTAGAAATATTCAAAACACTAAATCTGTTTACAGACTAATTGACAAACACCTGCAAGTAACTTCTGATATATTTGCCATGATGAAATTATGACTTTTTCAGGGAACATAGTCAAATTCATCCTGATTGATTTTTTGCATATGCAACTGAAATTTTCTAATCCAGATCTCGGATCACAAATATCATTGATTAATGGATTTGCACATGCACTTTCATTTCGATCGCACTCATAATATAAGCTCTATTTCCTGTGTTCATTGAAAGAAGACATTTAATGTTTTCATCAAAATGTCATCTTGTGCATTTGCATTATGAGAGAGAGAGAGAGAGAGAGATATAGAAAGTAGGAGAGATATAAAGAGCGCAAGAGAAAGACAGACAGAGACATCGAAAGAGAGAGTTTGAGATGCTTAATCAATAGATCATAAGCTGAAGCCGAAGATATTTTATAATGAAAGAAGGATATGATTTGAGTGTCTGTGACCCCAATACATCAGTGCACTTGTAAGTATTGACAAAATTTGCATGTAGTGCCTCAAAATTACCACTGCATCCTTGGAATACGTAATCTATCTTCCATCAATAATTTTGAAATATTGGTTTTGGCTTGTAGAGAGAGCATCATCAATTGAGATGATATTCAAATTCATGAAAAGTAATTGTTAATATATATATAGATTGAGATTGGAGAAGCGGTCTATTTCCGCATGTCATGTCGAATGTAATCAAAACTTTGATGCTTTCGAAATCATTGTATGCTGAGACGCAAAGGGAGGTGTATAGTGTTAACGATGTTCTTGCTCTGACTTGCAAATGGCATATAGGTTTTTATTATAAGATTGTTTACAGATAGATTACTCTTCTGTTAATACTTGTGTAACTTGTTTTGATGTTTTGTCTGTGTTTTTAAAAGATAAAATGCAATATTTGAAGGGACCAGAGGTTTCCATTTTGTGTGCCAAATTCCCGTAAAGAAATGTGCGAATATGCCATTTTATTATATTATTTCAAAATTTTTGAGGAGATACAATGTAAAAATGAATTCAAAACCATTTTGAATGTTTTTACCACAAATATTTTATAGTCAGTTATGTTCCATTTGACATTGGTCCTATACAGTGGTAAATGTGATTTGTTAAATAAAAAAGTTACATAATAATTTTTTTTTTTTTTTTAAATCTATGAGAGATTTAGTGTGAACTCAAATCATAGAGACTTAATTGTTTAATTATAATTCTAAAGAATATTTTATTATTTCAGTGCTTGTCATCATTAGTTTCCACAATGAGTCATTGGGAGTTATTCATGTGTATAGCCTCATGTATTGACCATTCATTTGTTTTGGATGGGGTCAGTCATTCAAGAATGATATGTGTCTCCAAACAGACTCCATCTCAATCAATAATACCTCAATACATATTACACCATGCTTAACATGACACCCCAACTCATCAATATCTCTTCTGTTGTAAGACATAAAGGCGTTACGTCTTATATACTTTTACATGGAGTTTAAAGCTTTCTGCTACTCAAAACACAACCCATCATTATCATACTTGAATGCCTTCAACCGGCTTTTTTTGCAAAGGCAGGTTTATTTTGGGATGGTGAGAGATACCCAATATCCCAATATATCTCTATTTTTTTGCATCTTTGAATTTGCATCGGCTAATCAGCAAATCTACGGCTTTTAAGAAACTACTTTTTTTTTAAAGAAAAGAAAGAATATTCGGGGTGTTGGTACATTTGAGTCTTTCCTAGATGACAAATTTCATTTTCTTCTATTTTTTAAAAAGCAAATCATTAAAACTCCTTACTTTTACATCAATACCCCTGTATAAACTTTTGGGGTATTTTTGTTTATCATTGGAATGTAATTCAGTTTGTTGATACAGTACACTCATCTTCCCTCCCTTGAAGTTTGTAATATTTTGTTCCGTTCACAGAAAAACATACTTTGACAGAACAAATTTATTAATGGAAGCGAAATATATCAGGGCATGGTTGACCATTTCCTGAGGCTAATTGCATTGAAGTGGCTTCAGAAGTATTGAAACCATGCTCGATGTAAGTCGGCCAAGAGGTCATCTTATTCCTGAAAATTCATGAAATGTTAAATGTTTAAAAAAAGCTGACATTTGTAAGTCAAAGCCTTAGCTGCTCTTGTGGGCCCCGCTCTGGTAAGCAGGGACTTGCTAAATTGAGGCAAATTAATTTGACTTGCAATATTGTTGAGGCTCAAAGAGGGCAGAAAATATCTCCCAGATTGTTGAAATTAAATCAGGGTCTGTTAATCTCAAGCAGTCAGGGGCTAAATTTAGGATGTATTTATTTTTATTGTTTCTTTGCTACATGTAGTTGCATTAAAAATGAAAACTTGCAGTGTATTATTACATTCTGGCAAATTGAAAGATATTGTTTTTCTCTCAAATATCTCAAGTTTGAGTATCAATGCATAGATGGATTGTTCGTAATCCCTTATATGCTTTTCAGACTGCAGTTAAAATCCTTAACCCCAGGAAATAGGTAGGGCTAAGGGGGGGCCTTAGTACCACCTATTTCCTGGGGTTAAGCTTAGCACGCTTCGGTTTCAGACTGCGTTTTACCAAAGTAGGCTAGCACGGTAAATAGTACGGTACTATCTGGCCCTGCTAAAAAGCAGGGTTAGCCGGTAATTGCGGAGTTAGCCGGGCAATTGCGGTGCTAGAGTTGGCAGTCTGAAACCAAACCGTGCTAAGGAAAAGCGGGGCTAAGCATTAGCCAATCAATGAAAATGTGGTCATGAATATGCATAATTATTCGTAAACTTGATAACACAAATATAGAGAAAACATGATACATAAGGAAAAGAGAAAACAATGAATACATAAGGAAAAATGGAAAACAATGAATAACATAAGGAAAAAGAGAAAACATGAATAACATAAAGAAAAAGAAAAAACAATGAATAACAAGGAAAAAGAGAAAAACAATGAATAACATAAGAAAAAGAGAAACATGAATAACATAAGGAAAAATGGAAAAAACAATGAATAAACATAAGGAAAAAGAGAAAAAACAATGAATAACATAAAGAAAAAGAAAAACAATGAATAACATAAGAAAAAGGTAAAAGCAATGAATAACATAAGGAAAGAAAGAAAAACAAAGAATAACATAAGGGAAAAGAGGAAGCAATGAATTAAAACAATGAATAACAAAGGAAAGAAAAAACAATGTAAAACATTAGGAAAGAGAAGAAAACAGAATAACATAAGGAACAAGAGAAAACAATGAATAACATAATGAAAGAGAGATAAAATAAATGAATTACATAAGGAAAGATAGAAAAACAATGAATAACATAAGGAATAGAAGAAAAACAAGGAATAACATAACGAAAAAGTGAAAAAAAACAAGGAATAACATAAGGAAAAAAAAAAGAAAACAAGGAGTAACATAAGGAAAAAAAAAAAAAAAACAAGGAATAACATAGGAATAGAGAAAAAAAATGAATAACAGAAGGAAAGATCGAAACATAGAATAACATAAGGAAAGAGATAAAAACAATGAAGAACATAAAGAAAGAGAGTGAAATCATTGATATTCATGATCCGCACAAATAGTATGGGGTTAAGGAATACCCAGTGTGAAAGCATTGAATTTCTTAACGCCCGGCTAAGCAAATAGTATGGGGTTAAGAAACACAGTCTGAAAGCAAAAAAAGATAGTATGGGGTTAAGGATAGTATGGGGTGAAGGATAGTACGGGGTTAAGAAATAACAGTCTGAAAAGGGTATTAGTGTGCAGCAAATTATGAGCATTCTGAATAAGCATATTTGGTTAACAAAATGAAATCCTGATGTAGCTTGGTGGTGTGATAATTGGAACATGCAAAGAAGCATATTACAAACATTTATCACATATGAATAATTTTATTTCACTTTGACCAAACATAGAAATAACTAAACCAATAGACCACAAATAAAGTAATACTTTCAGGTTTGATAAGAAATAGAAAGCCCACCCCCCCTTCCTTGGGGGAAAAAAAATTTGTACCCTGTTACATCCGTCACCTGCTATATAGAAGGACCATTCATCATATTTTTGTGAAAAACAGGAAGTTTTCAAAAGTAATTAGGACTTCAAACATCTATGTCCTATATTTTTTACCATTATATCACGATTCATCAACAAGCTTTTCATCTTCACCCAGGGCAATATGGCACCAAAGCAAATTGTGGTCTTTAGATGGGCGGAATAACCATAGAAATCCCTCCACCAACTCCTCCTCATGGAGATCAAATGGTGATGACATGTATAAACTTTTTTCATGACATCACAGCTTTTCATTGAGCTTGTGAGAATGATTTTATGCGGGTAGAAAAGGCCTGAAATCTTTGTAAAAGTGGTTAAAAGTCAACTACACCTCTAGTTAACCAAACAGCCCCGTTTGAGACAAATATTGACGTGAGAGAGCAAGGGGGGGTTCATGTTTACCGATGGTTTCATAAACTTCCCATGGTGTAGTGACCACTACCAAAATATTGGAGTGCTAATGTTTGAAGTATCCCGGGCAGAGTCGATCTCCATCTTGTAAACTTTGCTTTGTACAGCAGTCCAGGATCATCCCATCCAAACTTTGGTATACTACATGCATTGTCCGGGTAACACTATGGTTTTGTTGACATTAATAATACTATTAATACAGGGTTATATTCTAAAATGGGATCAGAGAGAAAGTACGGACTGGTAATGTTTATATTGTGCGATGTATGTATTGTAGGATTGTATGGTGGGAATTAAATTCAAACATCGCCTTTTCCGGACCTCTGCAGATGATGGTTATAGGTTGTGATGGGTAGAAGAAAGAATGGTTGTTTCTTTATCGCTGAAGAATATAAAAAGTGGCAGGTGATATATTGTCACAGCCAACATCAGGATAAAACAAAATATGATTTTACAAGTCAGGGCTGGATGATTCTAATTCAAATTATTCCCTTTGTCAGGCCATTGGGCCCATATGCATAAAAAGGTAATTTTTTAAAACCTAGATTTTATTTATAAATAAATTTACTTTTGAATCAATACAATGCTCACTTATTCTATTTCCAAATGGTTAAAAAAAAACAAACATTAATAATCATATAACAATAACACAAAGATCACAATATATATATTTTTTTAATGAGAAAAATATATTTTAAACAATTACCGTCATTTGTGCAATTCACAGAATGATAATGATAGAGACTCTAATATAGAACACAGTGGTGCAGAGAAGGAGACTATTGGGGATAGAAACTGTTAAAATGCAGGGATCTCTAAAAACAAATTGATACAAATTATTCAGCTTTACATTTATCATTTAAAGTAAGTGGCTAAGCATTGTGGATTATGTATTCAGCTTCAGCCTCATACCACTCTATTGTACTCAATGTTTGAATACAGAGGAGGATGGAGATAAAGCGTGCAAGAAGTCAAAATGCAGAAACATGTAACTGGCTCTAATTAAAGCTCCATCTATTTCTCGATTAGTGTTTAGTTTTTGAATGAGACATGTGTTAGTCTAATGAGTAGAATTCACAGAGGGGAAATCCATTGATAAAAATGGCTAAGGGAAATTTGCATATTAATCACACCCCCAAACAAGATTTGTGTGATGGAGTAATTAGCGCTGATACCAAGTACAATAAGGGCTTAATCAGAAGTTATTAAACCCCCTCTGTCCCTAATCTTTGTGCTATTAAGCCCTGCTTACATTGATGGGATTGTATCAGCTTAGTCTTGAATTTCAGGAAGTTGCTGTGACTTGAGACATCAACATATTCATCATGTATATCATTATATGCATTGACAATGCACTATTGTTGTGCTGTGAATGATTGATTATTGTTCTGAAATTATGCTTCATTATGGTTGATCAGTATTCACTTTCTGATTTGCAATCATCTCATTTCCATTCTTTATCTAATAAATTTGAAACCACAGAAAAATAACAATTGGCTCCCTGTGTCTGACTTTATACTGTCTACATGTATAAAATGTATGTCTATTGGCCTTAGAGAGGTAGACAATAGATTAATAATCTTCTTATAATCACCAGACTGTAATATGCTCCCACATCCATAGATTACTTGAAGCAGTTTCAGAATATTGAAAATCAGGTCTTTGTACTGGGCGTACATGTACCACAACACAGAAACTCACACAAAAGGGGGTCTGTAGGAGTAGACTAGGTACTTGTCTATCAGATTATGAGGTACTTGTCACCTCATTTGATTGACAGGTTTCTGTGCTCCAAGATAGGGATAGCTGTATACAGTTAGGAATTAGGTTTATTGTTCTACCCTTTGTCTGCCCAGATCCAGTGATGCCACACCACTCAATTTCAGAAGTAAACATTTCCAGTCACTGGACACTCTAGATAAAACTCTACACCCTTTTATTTTCTTTTACCATTACCCCACCCCCTCCCACAGTCTCCTCTCTGTCTTCAGCCAGTCGCATGCCAGCCTTTGGACAAGGCCTATGTTGCATTTTTTTTACTCTAAAAACAACAATAAAGCTGGGCAGAAAAACTACACATGGCCCTTCGTCGAGCTCTGTCAACTGTTTTGCGAAACTTAGTCTTTTTGAACGTCGTTTTTGCATTGACTAAGTTAGGGTGGAAAAATCTCATCAAGAGTTCTGTGTCAAAAGGCTAACAGCATTCAGTCCTCAGTCTGATTAGAAGTAAACATGATTGCATAATATTTGATCTCTTTGGAGCAAAACGTTTAGTTGTAAATGGATTTGGGAAAGTCAATAGGTGTTTACAGCTCATTCAGTTCAGTTGTTCTTGGGAGCTACTAGTTCTGCCACTTGCAGTTTTATTTCCTTCCTCCTCGAAATCGCTAAACATTCATTTACTTGTGAAGGGTCAAAGACTTCTGCTTTTGAAAAGTATCATCTCTTCATTCATTTTTTCACTTGGATTATTATTGATGTAAGTACATTTCTTTCACAATCTTTCGAATGTTTGTAACATGTATTCTGCCATGATAACCAAGATATATGAACTTGAATGATCTGCTGATGACATTGGTCTTTTAATTGCCAGCATCTTAAATCCATTGTCAGGTCCATCTGGCTTATTCTTTTAACAATCATTTTAACTCTCTGTAACTTTGAAATAATTTTCTATATAGTCTAATTATAATCTACTTGTGTGACTTGAATCCCACTTCAATAACCAAGGAATTGTTCTGAATATAGAGACATTTCTTAGAACTTTCCGAAAGTTGTCCAACCCATTCACAAGTTCCACCCGTATTGTTTAGTACTTGGAAGTGTAGGGGTTGCATGTAAGAAAATGGGAAGGTTGCTATCCTAGCGTTTCCTTGGTATGAAACAGAGAGCTGAATACGTCACAAGTTTCTTCCTTTGTTCAATTGAATGTATATGTTTACCTGAGGTCTTTCGTAGGCAGCATTGTGACGTCTTGTGTTCTTGGAATGTAAATCAAGGATCATAGATTTAAAGTGTAATCCTTCACGATTGAAAGTTTATATCATTTTCCCCAGTGAAAGTAGGGGAAAAAAAACATCAAATTGTGGTGAAGTGAAGAGTAGCTTCACAAATATATCATTAATGAAAGATGCACACATATAATATTTTGAACTTTTCCAGATTTTGATTATGATTACAGCAAATTGGTAATGATAAAAAATCTTTTTCCACAATATGCAGTAGATATTTCAGAAATCTTACAAAAACTTGCTGAAGTGGTGAGCACATGTATTACTCTGCTCATCTGCTCAATACTAAATTATTTTATGTTTTCAAAACATTTCAAAATAGTTTTTATAGCATCTTTCATCATTTGTAAGTTTTGAAAGTTCATTGAAAGTTCGCTTGATTTGAAGAATATATATTTTCATAATGCTGGAAATATCAAGATTGAAAGGACTGCACAGATATATCACGATGAATTTCTATTCCCTGTCAATGACCTCTTGATAGTTATAGTCAGCACACACTTGCAGTAAGTGCCTTGTTATTGATATAAGAAGGCATGCTTTGCACATGAATGATAGAGTACATGTCAACAACATATGGGTCTAATTTGTAGGACCAAAGTACACCACTTGACTTGATTATGACCATATCGTCTGTTGGGAGCCATAAGGGCGTTATTGCATCTTATAGATGTTCCGTTGAGAGCCAGAAGGGCGCTATTACTGTACAAAGTCAATGGTAATAGCGCCCTTCTGGCTACAAACGGAACATCCTTGATCTGCAATAGCACCCTTCTGGCTCCAAGTTGACGATATGAAAGAGTAGTACATGTGAATGGGAATATTTTATGAGTTATGAAGTTTATATCATGATCATTTTATATTTCATATACAATGTATAAGTTTATGTGACATTTTATGAATTTATCAAGATCATATCATCGACTTGGAGCCAGAAGGGCGCTATTGCATATCAAGGATGTTCCGTTTGGAGCCAGAAGGGCGCTATTACCATTGACTTTGTACAGTAATAGCGCCCTTCTGGCTCTCAACGGAACATCTATAAGATGCAATAACGCCCTTATGGCTCCCAACAGACGATATACTGAACATGGTTTTCAAACTATGGTTTTAGACTTTGGTATGTGGAATATCAATAAACAAGCCTAGATGCAGCATCATATGTAGCAACAATTGTAATCTTCTCTTGTTGTACTTTTAATTGAAATGTCTAACTTTGACAAATGTGCTTATTCAATAAATTGTTTGAATCTTATACTTTGACTGAAATGTAATATTATGGTGATGTTTTCTTGAACAGTGTCACTTTCTGTCATCTTCCGGACTATTAGTAGTGGGTTTGAAGCTCCTTGGGAATATCACATTTTATGAGAATGTTTGGTCTTTTCGTACTAGTCTTCACTCACTCATTGCCAATTACTTGTTTACCAGCATTTCCTGTTGCCATTCAGATTACAGAGTTTATTGACATTCAACAGATAGGAGGGGGTGGGGAAAGAGAGGTTCGGAGAGAAAGAAAAGGACTTATAAGAAATATAAAGAAGGGATGTTTTATCAGAGTATAGGAAGCAGGAAAGTGAGAGAGAGAGAGAGAGAGAGAGAGAGAGAGAGAGAGAGAGAGAGAGAGGAGGGAGGGGGTGGGGGATGAGAAGTAGAAATAAAGGAGGGATGGTGGGAGTTACATGACTATATGGGCTCGATCCGTAAATATGTTCTTGATGTTCTACTTTGACCTCTGTGTATGATGACATACATCAGAACATCAGAGTCTGGGCTCCTGCATCAAGGGAATTAAAGATTGATTAAGAAAATTATTCAAAGGCCCTGAATGGCAGGCTAATAGTACCATATCTTGATGCATTTTGTCTTCATGGTACTTCTTCTGTCTGTACACAAGTTATGTAGCTAGCAGTGGAGCAAGTCCCTAGAGATAAAACTAAACCAGCAAAGAGCAGTGTTCCACGAAATCTGGCAGCCCTCTTGGTGCCAACACATTACCTTGCCAAATTGGTTGTGTGCTCCTGTTCCAGTGCTACTGTGAGATGCCATGCTGCAGTAGTCCATTGTTATACCACCAGAGGTATAGAGAAAGGTTGTGAGCAAGCTGACCATAAAACTTGTTTAGGAGTTGGTACCTGTATGTAGGTGCTTCAGAGCTGTGGAGGATTTAAGGCCATGAGGAACACATTTATGGTTTAATACGTCAACCAGAGACTTCAAAAAGTTTCAATGTAGCCTACTAGCAACATCTCTTTGTTCAAAATACGAAACTTTTTTTTTTCTTTTTCTAATTGTTGAATGCTCATGAACCTTTTTTTTGTTATTGTTGACAGGACTCATCAGCGCTGTATGAAAGACTTCACATCCCACGAAGTCTACTAGAAGCTTGGAGCAACGACAAGTGTGAGGTCTGCGCCACTCACGTCAACCAGCTCAAAGGAGAGGCCGTCGCAATGGTCCAATCACTGGAGGAAGCGCAAGCACAGAACGATGCCGCCAACATCGGTCGTCTGTCAGGCCTGGTGGGTTCGCGGGACCTTGCTTCCCTTCAGAGGTACCTGTATGCCCACCATGCCCACGGTGCAGCTGCCGCTCAGCACCACCGGTCTGCAAGACAGCAGGTGAAGGGACAGCATACGACAGCAGCAGCTGCAGCGGTTGCAGCAGCTCGGAAGCAAGCTTTGCCCCCTGCTCTACAGGCCCAGCAGTACTTGGAGGAGAGCCTTGGTGCTTCTTGGTGGACACATCCCAAGCTTAGCTCCATGCTCTCATCAGCTCATCAGCAGGTTAGTTCATTTATTCTATTTCTTCTCATGAATACGCAATAAAAATCAAAGTTGAATCAAATCCTAAGACATAACCAACACACACTAGATTCATTTGTATTTGCTTTTATTATTGAAATTGAAAATTTGAGGGGACTTAATGTTCAAACAGATGTATAGCTTGTTGTAATTTGCTGTGGTTTCCTTCCAGCCATACCGTCAAATTGCGTTAGGAATCCACCTGTTTGTAATGATTGCACTTGAATTTCCCTTAGTTCTTTCCACATTGAAGTATGTCAAACGACAACCTGCATACTTGAAGGCAATTATTTCCTCCTTTTGCGTCTTTCTATGCAAACTTTAATCTTAAAATTGAGATTTGGACACTCTGTCTATATTCAATTCAAACTATACAAAATTCTGAATTTGGAACCTTGGGGTCATCGTGCCTGCTGCTCTATTCAAATGACAACACGCATCTAAGTGTAGGGTAAACCTTCTAATGAGTTGGATTAACGTGAGTCACTGTAATTAAAAGAGGATTAAACAAACAAGACCTACATGCCAGGTGCAGAGTTGGTCTAAAGATAGACTTGGGCCTAAGAGCAAAGTTTGCTTCCAGGATTCCCATTTCCTAGTGGAAGATGACCACCATGTAAACATTCCACTTGAATTTTTATTTCTGATCATGATAAGAGGATAGATGAAAAGCTCTGTAGGTTTCTAAGACACATGGAGCATTTTCTGCATCAGATCAATGTTTACAAATAGCGTGCATGCTTCAAGGTGGTTAAGCCCAAAATCAGCTGCAGCATGAATTTAGTGCTTTACCAGTTTGAGTCCATTACCACTGTTTTAGTGTTTATAACCTTTTCGTAGGGGTCAGATATATATGGCATACACATACATGAAAACATTTGTTGACCAGTTGTCAAAGGGCAATGAACTCTTGTAGGGTCAGGGGCTGGGAAACATTTCTAGATAAACCATGTTTAATTCATTAATATTATATCGATTTGTCATTGGTCCTATTAACTAAGGTCTTTGACCATGTGTTGGCTGTTAATTGACATATGTATATGCCAACAATACTAAACTCAGCATTATGGTATTCCATTTGTTCAATATTAGTTTGATTTTGTTAGATTTTAATCGATATTGGTATTTGGGCTTTTAGGAAATTGCCTAGTCCTAGGAAACAATACATTAGGGCTGGTATGACTTCAAGAAATTTGTACAAGAAAGTAGAATTTTGGACAATGGGAATAACGATATTGGAATATGAAATCCTTTGTTCGTGAATCAACAGTTTTGGTTCAAATCAAGGGTACTTTTCATGATTTTCTGTGAGCATTTTCAGTCTTTTCCCCCAGATTTTTTTCATAATGTTAATGCCAGGCATTTTATCAGACAAATGCCTTTGTAATGCCTTGTCTGTAATTATGGAAGCCCTCTTTTCCTCCATTTATTATTTTTCTTTTGCCACCACCGTGGTCACCAGTCAGTGCAACACCTTTGCACTACTCCTACCAACAAGTCATGCATAGGGGTATCCCTAGAGTGACCAAGTCAGGAAACCAGGCCGGGTTGAATGACATCCTCTACTCCCGTCTTCATCTTCTCAAAAACTCATCAAATACTAGTACTTTGAGGAAGTAGAGTCTACCCCTCACTCTCGACCAGCTTCATAGGGTGCTTCCATGGTCGATTTTTAAATTTAAGCGGAAACATGAATCCTGATACAAAATGAAGCTACGAAACACAGAACACAATCATGATCAGGGGTGCACAGTTCATGATCAAAAATTAAATGCTGATTGTATGTGGATTGTCTTCAAATTCCCCATTCTCAATGCGGCTTACTGCATTCGACAATGCTCAAGGTCATGATAGCCATAAAATTGGAGGTGATCCTCTCTCAAAATGCACTTTTTTGTGTTTTTAAATGTCTTTTCTTGAAATGGAGATCTGAAAGACTTTTACCATTACTTTGGGGAATGGGAGATCATTAATGCACCTTTTGTTTCTCTATATCTGTGTAATCGTGTGTCTTTGTAATTGCGTTTTGTATCATGATTCATGTTTCGTGTTTAAATTTCAAAATCAACCATGAATGCACCCCATAGTGGCCCAGACATGGCATTCAACTCCATTGTGATTTGTCCCTCTCTCTCGTTCTTTTCTCTCTGTCCGTCGTCGTAATCAGAAGAATGGAAGAATGGAAACCACCTCTATTCCCCGGCCGACAAGAGAAGATTTGTAATTGTTTACGGGGGAGTCAGGTGTGACAAGGGTTTCGCAAGGGACAAGCACGCGCAGGTCACCAACGTAAATGTTTATGTTCGATTAACTTGCTCTGTCATGATTCCAAGAGAAATAGAGGATGTCTTTTAGTGTGGGGTCTGAAAATAAACCCGCTCCTCGTTCCTTCTCTCTTCCTCCCTGTTAAAGAGACGTGCTATGATGTAGGATTGAGTTGCGTCTTGCAATATGAGTCATTAGTCTTTGGGGGAATGCAAGGGCAAGTTAGGATGCCAATTTTTTATTTTCTGCTCTTGGTGATTTAAAAGAAGGTTCTTGGATCAGAAGGATGGGCTTAGAGGTGGGAGTCGTTCTTAAAAGGGGAATTCCCTAGACAAGGAAGATTAGAACAAGAAGGGATGAAAATAAATACCACTTTAATAAATGGCACATTAATTTGTTTGTCCCTTGTCATAAATCTTAATCAGAAATTATGTCATAGATATGGTTTCTTTGACTCGGCCCGGGATGCTTTAACATTTCAGAAGCTGTGAAATTATTAAAAGATTCAAGGCACAGAATGAAATGACTCATGGTTGCAAATTGTATTATTTTGGTCAAATTGTTATGTAGTACATTTACATCCCCATAATCCTGATTATTGATGTTATTGTAGGCAGATTACTTCCTTATAATATAAATGCATAATTGCTGAAACAATAAGTTTGGAAATTTCCAAATTTGATTTGTGGCTGGATGGAAGTGCTGACCATAATTCATTAAATGAGATTTTAGTGCATAAACTATAATTCCCCCTCCATATCTCCAAGATAAGTTTGTTTTAATCTACCATGACGTACCACTCCCCCAACTCCAATTAGCCTGCAGGTTTCCAACCAGTTGTTATTAAGCAATAACTGGCAAAACATAACTTTGCATTCTATCCAGTCAACAACAAAAGAAAATCAATTGTGAGAATCCTAATAGGTGCCCTTAAGCTAGAAATCCAAGCAGATATTCTCTGCTGATCATCTCGTGGTTTGCAAATTTGTTAAAATGCTCTTGGGCTAACCGATTGGTGTAAGCGACTGGTGTAATGATAATAAACTGATGAACAGAGACCGGAGGAAAAAGAAGAAGAATATAAGAAGAAATGCTGGCGGAATTACAGCACAGTGGTTATGATTCATGTGTTTATGTGGTTAAGATGAGCTGGGGGCCCAGGGCCATGATTATTTGTTGCGATCATCCGCCATCAAAAGATGATGATGATACTGCCTCCAGCAAGTCTAGCCCCCTCGCTTGGGCAACAAGTGTGCGTAATGGGCTGCCCTAATCCAGAGGCGCATGGCTTTCTCCTGCACCCTCTGGTCCTGTACTGGTCTTCGTAATGCAGTTAGAGCTAGGTGTTTAGGATCAATTATATGGTATGCTAATAATATGTTTGAACCGGGACGCTGGAAAGCAAAGAAATAATTAAGGGTTATCAAAAAGTTTTAATGCACATGACTGGGTGCTTATTTATATTTCTATTGAATATTAATTTTCTGATGATTTACATTGTCATATGAATAATGGCTAATTCTAGAATCTTTGAAACATTGAAAGGATTTCTCTTTTCTAGTTGAAAATTCTATAGGATATTGTAATAAAATTAATGATGTATTCTAATGTAAGTCATTTCAAGGATAATTTTGTTTTCACGCAGGTTGGAAAAAAAAAATCATCCATTCATTCATTCATTCATTCTTTCTTTTCATTATGCTGTAGTTTCTACTTTTCTTTTGTGTGTTTGTTAATTCCATGCTTATGGTTCTGATTTCATAGTACCCATATTTGCTTGGGTGGAATGCTCTCTCAGAAATATAGGAAAGCATTACATGAGTCCTGGATGATAAGGGCATAAGCTGTATATTTCCTTTTCAATCTGAATGTATTCACAGGGATGTCGAATGTTATCCATTATCTTAAAATCAAAGTCGATAAAATTTACATGTATATTCTGATATTTGAACATTGTAAACTGGATCGATTTTCCTTCTTAAAGATGTCATTTGTCCTTTGAAAACCATTTTGTATACTGTGTAGATTCTAATTGTAAGACTCAAAAGAACGTGCTCTCAAGCCTTCCTCCTGCTAGTTTCCAGTTCCAAGGAGTTAGAGGACAGTGAATGTTTTCTTCTATAACAATGGACAATCATCCCAAGAGCTTTGGGCATCCTCTTATTTTTCACTGGAACCTATTATCACCACCAGCCCACACTATTTTGAAGGAGGTCTTGCTGCGAATGTGCTAAAAGTCCAATGAAAACCTTTCTTTTTACTTCTATTCTCTCATAGTGGCATGAGCCTTGTACAGAATGAAGAGCAAATACAAACTTTTATTTGGATGAATGTGCACATAATGGTTTTGAAGGGTTAATCAGTCCATTTGCTTTATTTGTTGTGGTGTTGGACTGACATTGTTCTCTTTGAATGGGGGTTTAAATTTTATAGGGATCACTGACCGAGAGTCACCTTTTGTAGAGAATGCATTAGGATTGTATAAATACAACAGCAAAAATAGTCCGTGATTATAATTAGGCATTATTATCCAGATCTTTGAATCAATACATTTGTACATTCTAATGATAAATAGATAAATGTATTTATTTACAAAACGTGAAGCTGATTTCGCTAATGAATGCACTTTCTTTGAAGATAATGACCATATGGCTTGCTGCTTTTAAATTTAGGTACATCTATGTTATCTAACCTTGGCTGAATATAAAATAAACAGGCAAGAACATGAAGATATTCCATGATATTTGATTAATTCATGTTTCTTTTTTTTTTTATTAATGGAAAAGGGGCTTTTATTGAAAAAGATATTAGATCAAACATTTATATTTGGCAGTAAAAACTGATTATATGGCAGAGAAAGGTCAGTTAAAATTAATCCTAATTTGTGTGTACTTTGAGGCATGCATGATACCTGATAACATTTCCTAGGACTCTTATTTTTCTTGTGGGGGTGATCAGGGCATGAAAATCACAATAAATAAGAAAAAAAAAAGAAATAATAGAACTGGGTGAAGCTCACTCATATTAAAGTGATGAATAATGTCTATATGTAATATAAATTGTTATGTTTATGGGGGAAGACCTGTTGGCTGTTACTAATTTCTCATCTGTTACTCATGGATACCCCACGTATTCAAGGTCTTTATTTCTGTCAAGCAGATATTGATAATATTGACTGGTGACCATGAATTTCTCCTCATCAGTTTGTAAAAATCTATGAAATAATTGCATGCTCCTTCCTCTTCCAGTTGAGCTAAGCTGGAAGTTTCTACTCTGACTCATGCCACCCTCCGATAAATATCTTGGGCAAGCCCTGATGATGGGCTGGCTGGCTTCCAAAAGAATACTTTTCAAAATCATTCCTTTCACTTCATCAAATAGTAAAGATATAGTGTTTTAAATTATAATATTCTTGATTGGCAGAGTAATGAAAGTATTTTCACATGATTTTTAATTTCAACATATTTCCCTGATGCATGTAATACATCACTAGTTATGTTGAAAGGGTCTGAATTTGTAGAATATCGCTCACCTCGCAGTGCCCGACTTTGTGTGCAGCAAGGGTGGCTAACTGAATCATGCATAAGCATGAGCAGCTCCTATTCACCAATCACAATCCAGAGAAGAGAGAGCTAGGAGAAGACTGTTCCATTTTGCATTCACTCATGAAGAAAGGGGTGTTGTGGTCTCTGGTGTAAGATGTGAGGGAAGAAATTGGATTATCAATGTTATTCCTGATAATATTTCTATTAAAATATGTATCTTGTTTCAGGTAATAGTGATTCCAAAAAACCTGTCAGCAAAAGGGCTTTTCCAAATTTACTGTTGACAAAATATGAAATCTAAATTTTGAAGGAAATTTTGTTGTTTTTTCCCCTTCAAAAGAGGAATTCACAAGTGGGAGATTCCAGTCTGAGTGTTTGTCTCACTCTCAGACCCTTTCTGAGAGTTGAACAATGTACACAAATCATTTGGTAAGGAAACCTAATAGTGTAAACTAATGTCTAGAAGCCAGGGTATTCTGAAAGTAAGAAAAAAAGGAGAAGTAATGAAAAGAAGGCAAACAAGCGAGTGAGCGAAGAGATATGATCAATCACAATAGTACTGTTCCATAGTCCAGTTGCTTCATTCAGCGTGGCAGTGCGGGGGTAAAACGTGGGGTGCGTTATACTTGATCAGTTGTGAGTCGGTGGTTGCATGGAAGTGATAAGATCCAGGAGATGAAGCTAATTGCGCCCGCTGGTGGGATGATGATGAAGATCGGCCACACTTCACCTTGGAGTCTTACTGGAAAGCATCAGGATAATTTTCTGTGAATGATTATATTGTACAAGCAGGTTGGTGACAGGAGCCTTGTTATTCTTGATGAAGAGTATCTTCATCATTTTTGGAGCTTCTTCGGATATCTTCTACGGGCTCCTCTTTTGATCGAACTGATGAAATCCTCAAACAGGAAGGCTATTAAAAGTATTCTTTACATCTGATATGGGCACAATCGGCTTCTTAAAGATTTAATGAGTTAAAAATAGCCCACATCAGTAATCTTCCAGACAGTTTATTCCAGAGGATTTCAACTCTTTCAAAACAGGATGGATCTTTCCCTACTAAAGGACATGTCATTTTTGTTACAACTGGAAACATATTGATCGTTACGCAGGAATTCGTTCTTCGCAGGACAGTTGTCTTTGATTTTTTTTCTCTTTGGATGAAAAACATGGAAATATTCATAGAGCAAGTACCTGATCAATTTGGTGTGCGAGTAAGTATTGATATTATGTCTTGGCATATTGTAGGGTTCTGTTCTAATTGACCTACCACTCCAAGTTCACTTTGAAATCTATAATCTAGGTCATATTTTGATAGAAAAAGGAGTCATATTTCCCTATAATTTATTCTTCTTGAAACAACAAGGTTTATTATTTTTGTATAATTTGTTCTTCTTAAAGCAACATTAGTAATTACTTTTGCTTAAATTCATCTCTAGAATGATTGATTTTGAAAGTATTTTCACAATCATTCTTGTCCCCAGGCTAGTCATTACCGGTAGATATTTTTATTATCCTAAATAGTAGAAAATGTATAATATATATCTTTTCATTAAACTCTCTTGTTCTATCAAGGTATCATAAAACTGGGTTTGAATTACAATTTAAGTTCATGACCGTATTAACAATGTTTCTGTGAAGTTCTTTAATTAATATCCTTTAGGTCTGGAAGGTTTTCAAAGGCTATAAAATGATGGAAGCTTATCATAAACAAGATCTTAGCTGTTAACGAGTTCAATGAATGGCATAAATTCTGAGTTATATGCACAGATAGTGATTAAATTTTCTTCTCTTTCTTTTGAGGTAAAGTAAATGATGAATAGCTATTATTCTCTTTTTTTATGATATCTGAGGGCAAAAGTTGATAGGTTCAATGACATGGAAGCCTAGTGTTTTTTATTATGTATTAGACAAAACCTGGAATCCAACCATCATATTGCATTGACTATAATCATTCATCTAGAATAATTGTGAAAGCATCAAATCTGATGTTTTAGGGACATCTGCTCACTTCATATAAAAAAGAAGATAACATATTCAGTCTATTCAAAGAAAAGATAGTTTAATTCATAAAAATATACTTATCGTTAACATTTTTTAAAGGAATAGGCCTATATTATATGAAATGTTTCGAAAGTGTTAAATTTTAGAGTTTTTTAAGAATAGCTTTTCTTATAAATTATTTTTTTAAATGTTTTCCTGTAGGCCTATAAGATTGTCACAGAAATTTGTTCTGATCTATTTTGTAATTCTCAGTTCTGCACTAAGTTGATTTTATGTTTGGATGCCTGTTTACAGTAATACCATGATTCATATTTTGTGGACAAAGCAGAACAGTAATCTTCGTTTATGACATATATCCAAGTTGACAAGTGTCCAGCATACTGTTTGAAAGGTGGAGGGTAGTAAGTGTTATTAATAAGCATTATATCGATAGGATTGGCTATAGAAACTGACGTAGACAGGGTGTCTGCGTTCTCGGGCAATGATCTATGAACGACGTCCCCGAATTATAGTCCTCCTTTTTTCTACCTTCAAATCCTTCTCACGCTTGTGGTCCGGCTTATATTCAAAGATACACAAACCCCCGGTGCTAACGTTTTGTCGGTTCTTTATTGCATGTTGCCTCTGTTGGGTTTATTAATCCGCCGTCAAATGGAAACCACAATTTTATAGCAGAGTTCTTGCGAACATTACGTACTGCAAACAAGACAGTGCCATTCACAGTGATGGTTTGTCTGGCGAAGGAGAGAGAGAGAGAGCGCGGTGCGTGATTGAATCGTACAATAGAGAGGCATAAACTTTGTAACACCTATGTTACAATAGGAATGAATATTGTTATAGATTAGTGAAGTCATGTGGGATCTAATACATCTGGCACCACATTATGCCTATTGTAATTCACAGAGGTATCGTCTCAGGCTCAGGAAGTTAGCAAAACAGATTATAAAACTTTTCTCTCTTTTTTTCCCTTCTTTTTTGCTTCTAATCAGATTTGATTCATCTTTTAGAAGTTTTCCCTTTACATACCTGACCTCAACTTGACTATCTAAATTTACCATCTACATGTAGATATTCATTAGCACATCATTTGCAAAACGATGTTACGATATTACTATGTTAGTATATATAGTCATTTTCCAACTATTTGATTTCTGTAATTCTATGTATTCTGCCCCCCCCCCCTTATGTAGATGCATACCCTTTTAAAAGAAGGGAGGTACAGAAACAGCTAATACAGTCTCGGGGTTACCCCCCAATTAACTCCGAGAAACCTATCGCCGGGTCTGCCTAATTTGCATAAAGAAAACAAGTTTTGCACGGAAAAACCGCTACAATTTGTCTAGGGCGAACTGCGTTATCTCGCTTTTAAAACCACCAAATGAAACAAATCCAACGACTATTTAACAATAAAGAGTCATTTTAACCTCTCATGATGTTAATTATGGTTGAAGTCAGTTATAAATTGTGAAAATAGCCTTTTCGGGAGCACCCCGAAAAAACCAGAAATCGGTAAAAAAGTTGATTATTTTTCACCTTTCTTGAAATTGCCCAAGAACGAAACTTTGATATGATACAAAGCATATCATATCGAAATACTGTACGAAATATCTTTTCATAATATGTTGTCCCACGGTTATGTCGGGAAAAATCCGTATCAAAGTCATTAAAAAAAAACCCCCCATCAAGTTACATTGTGTCCCACACACTGTGGTTCGTGATGTAGGCATATTTGACGCTATAGTAAGCCCCACGAAAAATATTCCGCTCTTCTCCCAGCCGTCAATGGCAAGAAAACGTTGAAATCGAGCAATGAAAATTACAAATGTCAAATATAGAACTAATTCATGGAAAATAATTGAGGATTATAACAAAATATAGTGGTTTACTGTCCTTAAAACTGCAGTAGGTCATCGCAGCAGGTTTTCATGGATGGCGAGTGTTTTTCGGCAAACCCGGAAGTGAGGTGCGGAAATGCGCATGCGCATGCTCAAAAGAGCGGTTTGTCGTTGATAGATGCAGTTCCAGCGTTTTTCCAGCGAAATACTCAACATTTGAAGGAAGATTTGACAAAACTACTGATTGCCCAAACACCAAAATGCGCAGGAAGTGAGACTGGTGTGTACTGTACAGTATCATGTCTTTTGTTTTCGTTTTCATTTCGTCCAGACTTGTGTCGGGAAAAAATGAAACCCCTCTCGAAAAACAGAAATATACCCGTATTTCCAAAAATACACAACCATTTTCAATGATATTTGATATGGTGCTTAATATTATCATTCTTTAAGTTCTCTGAGAGTATCATGAACTTTGGTGATCAAGAAAGAGAGATATAAGCAGGTGAATTTTGGACGATTTTTGCTCTACACTCAGCGCACGGCTTCCGTAGCCGTTACGAATTCAAAAGCTTTTACGACTTTACGAGCATATAATTGGGGTCTGCCCCCGGGACTTGGGAATTAAATTAAAAAGAAATATCCACAAAAGAAAAAAAAAAATGGTTAGTTGTCAAAGGTGACAAACATTTTTAGGAAGTGAAGTTGACAGGTCCAAGATGATCGCATCTACTTGCACCATGATAAGTGCAAGTAGGCCTACGTAAATGTACAAACAAGAGACATGCACAGAATTGATGTGACAGATAGATAACTTGTTTCTACATCTGTAGTCATTTATCCTATCCCGGTTGCAATGCATATCGAGTTTCCAATCAGTCCTGGCATTTCATACTATCCCTACAACCTGCAAAGTCAACACCAAGGTTTCCCTATGTAAAATTCAAATAAAATAACACCACAACACTTTACTAGATATGTAGAGAGTTTTGGCAAACACTTGTTAGGTAATTAGGTTGTTAAACTGGTTCATTGTCACCATTTGTCTATACATTGGAGAGATAGATTGGTTTTCCTCTGTTTTGGCACGATGTATTCTATTACAGCAACATTTGCTTTGCCCGTTAAGGTAGAGGCTTATTACTCGGAAAGTGTGTAAATCAATAGGAGCCTAAATAATGAATCTTTCATGAATTTCAGAAATGGTTTCATAGGCTGGAATTAGAAAATGTTGATAATAGTTTTCTATTTTTCTTGCATACAGTGGAAGGTCATCAATTGATAGAAACATAGCAATAATATTAAAAACGTTTTAGATTATAAATTCACACAAATGTTCATCACCTTCTTAATAGTCTTTCGAATATCAAAGCTTACAAATACATGTTCCTAGATGTGCTTTTGTTGAATAACTTAATGGACAAGAAAGTTTTTAAAAAGAACATCCACAAATCTGACTAAATGATATAAAATTTATATGTCGAAATCAAAATTTCAATGCACCAACATTGATATCCAGACCTTGTTATTGATCTTTAATTGTGCCTCTATTTAATGACCTGCAGAAGATTTCAGGAGCTTTTAAGCCCTATTGATCCGTGATGCACAACATATCGATGAAGTAATTCTTTTTGTTTTGTGTAGGAGCGCACATTCGTCTACTTGACGTAATAAGACTCCCATCTATTGTGTTTCTTTCTTTCTCATTTGATGTTTTCAGGGTTAGAATTGATAGGTGGAACGGGGTCGTGAAGGTGTGAGGGTCAGATTCATGAGGTATAGCTAAACATCTTTATGTGTATTAGCCCTGTGGCAAGATCGCAAAGATTTTCAAGAATGTAAACTTTAAATCTAGATCATCTTGGGTGGAATGAATTAATGATCTAATTGCAAGTTGCTGCCTTGCCTTGCATTGATCGATCTGTTAATGACGTAAATTCTTGTATCTATTGTTTGCTTTAATTGTTCTTTATAAAAAGAAGAAATCTTCAAGATATCTCGTAGGTTATGGACCATCAGAATAAACTCAGGGTAAGGGAATAATCATGCTTTTTATGTTTTAAGCAATATCAAGCTAAAACTTATCTAATTCCTTCTATGTTTGGACCATTTTAGCCCTCATCCCTGAATTTAGAGAGCAAATGGGCCTACAGATAATTGTGAATTCATACTCTTTTTGCATTTCAATATAAGAAAAAAAAAATGTTGCAGATGGAGGTGGCATTCAATACTATATTCTGAGAGGTGTCTATTTGTTTTATATCTTCTAACAACAAGAAGGGTGCATGTTACGTCTTTTTTTATACGAGCAAAACCAGAAGGGTGTAGTTATTTCTGAAAGTATATATGAAGAGGAAGAAGTCAATGCCCTCAGAGGACGCTTTCCGACCACAGAAAATACAAAGAGGATCAAAAAGAGAGAAACAAGATGGCAATAAAGATGTGGTTCATAATAAAGAGCATCCTTGGGGAGTACGTAAAGTATTACATCTTCCTTTTCTTCTTCCTACTAGGTGATCCCCCAATCAAGGTTTGCCTATGTGGTGTTCCGCATGCCTTCCTCTTTTCACTCTTCATAAACGGGACTCGTTGGATTAAAGTACAGACCTGTTCACATTGAAAAAAGTTCTCCTGAAAAGCGTAGGTCCACATATTTAAGCAGATACTGCATAAGTAGCGATTGTAGTCAACTTCTCAAGATGTTCAATTGCATGATGTATTCTTGCTGGAAAATCCATTTTTCAAGCTATTTACTTCAAGAAATTTGCAGTTGAATCTTTAAATGAATAGATAACTAATTTATTAGATTTTATGTATTGAAATTGTAATATGAAATTACTTAATTCAAGCAATTCCAAGCTCCTCTGATCTTAGTCACATTAGCACTAGCAAACAATTTAACTTTCATTCAAACAGAGAGATGCCAAAGCAAACATTGGGAAAATATGTCTCACAGGGAAAAACTAATTGGAGATGATGCACTTATTTTATTGGATAACTTTGGATGCAGTTCTAAAAAAAAAATGAGCATACTGCGTAAACGCATCTGCAAGGGCTATTGACTGCTGACCATCGTACAGCGTTTACTCCTAGCGTGTGAACGATTCATTCCCACAGGACCAGCTCAGCCTAAATACTTTATAAGGGAACCCCCCACCCTGAGTATGGATCAAGCTAACAAAATGAGCTTAGCTTTCTTTTTATTGCTTGATTAGCTCAATACAAAAAGTCACAAACTTCAGTAAGGGATGCCATATAATACTTCTTGTATTTCTCTTTCTCTTTCCCCCCTTTTCATCTTCTACCGATAAAAACCTGTTCGGACTTGTTGCAGAGCTAGTTTTCTTTGATTATTTCTTACAAATCTGTTCTTTTTTAGTGATTTAAAAGGTTAAAGAGCTAATTAGTTACTGATATATGTATCTAGTGTATGGAATATGTACATTTATTCACCAAAATGTAATAAACAAATATCAAAACCAAAGATATATTGATCTTTGTTTGTGACTGCATTTAATGGTCTGGAGAAGGTTGAGGTATATTTTAAGCCATATTGATCTATGATGCACAACATATCAGCAATTCATCTCCTTTTAACACTGTGACCCACCACCTCAAAACCACTGATAAGTTGCATGTAGAACAACATACTAAATGGTGGGAGATGCAGGTTTTCTCTATTGTTATCTCTTTTTCTAACTTTAGTAAACCCCACCCCCCAAAAAAAAATAAAAAAAAAAATAAATAAATAAAAAAAAATGAATAAATAAAAAAAAAAATAAATAAAAAATAAATAAATAAAAAAAATAAATAAATAAATAAAATAAGATAAAATAAATAAATAATAAATAAATAAATAAAAATAAAAATAAATAAAAAAAATAATAAAAATACTTTGTGTAAGAATCCAATTGGAAAGTAGAGAGGTGTATTCTTTTACAAATTATATATGCATTATTTCCATGGCCGGTATTCTCGAAGGGTGACTAAAGTTAGTAGGTCTACTATTTAGTAGGCCTACTAACTTTAGTCACCCTTCGAGAGTACCGGCCAATGTGTAAATGGTGTTTGTCTGTAGTTAATCACAGTCAAACCTTGGGATGTACAATATGATGACATGATATAGTCGGTCATGCTATCTGTCCAAATTTACTAAGTTGTATCAGTAAATATCAAAAAGAGCTTGTACAAGAATAGAAAGATATCTTGATTTCATGAGAGGTGCAAAGCCCCCCTCCTTCTTTTTCTATTTTTCTCCTCAATAATGTTTATTTGTTTTTCTTCTATTCTAAAACCCTCTTGTTTGCATTTCTTTCATTCATCTTTCTTTTCCTACTCTTATTCTTTTCAATCCCTTTCTTAATCTTTTTAGAGTGGGACAGACAGAGAGAGATATAGGGAAAGGGAGGGGGGGATACAAGACAGACAGACACACACGCAGAGAGTGATACAACAAGAAGATTTGTTGATTTTAAAGCGGTTACATTGATCATTTTCCATGTTTGTGTAGTGCTTCAAACAAGCACCCTTTATGAAAGCAAGGAATAATCTGACATCTGAATAATGAAAGCATCTAAGTCTGATTCCGCCAAGCGTGGCAGCTTGAGCCTTTTATGCACCCAAACACTAGGAGAGCTCCCCCACACACCATGCCTCAAAAACAAAAATCAATTTCAGGGTTTTGACAACTCAAGTTGTCTTTTATTATGATTGTGGGCTAGTTTCTAAAGCATGTTGTTGAAAAGTGGGAGGTGATCAGAGACCACGAAGATCGATCCTTGGCAAACTCTCTTCTTTCTCTCGCTCTCTATAATCTACTTCATCCAAATCAAAAGGAGAATTGAAATTAAATTGAAGACGTTGTTGTTGTTGATGAGAGATAATGATAAATAATAACGATTACTGCAGAAGCAATCAACAGATTGTTTGGGATATCAATACCTTTACTTTAATTGAGGAATGGTCTGTCCATCCTTTACAAATAAGGACTGCCACTGTAATGATTGCTTCATATGCCATAAAGAGATAGAAATCAAACTGTCAATTTGGACTAGGATACTTCTCTTTTTTTTCCCCCAGCATGATAAAGATTTAGACACAAGTCATTTAGATCCTTTCAACACATGTGTCATCATAATGTCCATTTGATATGTGAATGACAGGATAATAGTATTATTAATGGAAAACCATACTGAAATATTTGATATATGAGAGGAACTGAATTTCTAGCAGTTTCTGATTTTGGATAGGGGGAAAGAACTTTTGTTCCAATTATGTGGGTAATGCACAGACTATATAATATACTCAAAATCTGTCTCTGAAACATGAGCATAGCGTTTATCCCTTGCCTGTTGATGTGGATCTTGAATGAAAACAAGGTAATCTTTTGGCCTTATTCTGACAGGAAGACCCCTTAGCCTGGAGAGGGCGATATAGGGGGCAAGCAATGGATGGATGGGTAGGCCCTATATGCTATACATATAGGGTGCGGAAAAAAGAATGCCCTTTTGTTTATTATACCCTCCATAGAGCCGCTTAGGCCTGGGATAAAAAAGGGATAATATGTTTGTTGTCTACAAACAAGATCAATCGCTTTCTCTCACTTTCATTCGATATCTAACAGTAACATTCCATTGGAACCCGTTGAATGTATTTACTCTGACTCCTTTCACAAAGGAAGTGGAAAGGGGATATCAGTGTGGGGATAAATTTTCATGAATTTTTAAGTATTCAAGCTACTTCAAACCTTCATCACAGATTAATGGATTTGGGGGAACCTGATCAATGAAAGGGGCTTGGGTTTTGTTTGAAAAGGGAGGTAAAACGGTTATTTGATTTTGATGATCGGTATTGGAATTTTACAGCTAGAAGTTCCAAATATGGGTAGAAAAGTTGACTTTCATTTTCTCAATAGAATAATGCATTTACATACATGTACAACCGCCAACCTACTCTGTATGTGAAGGCTTAGCATTCTATTTTAGCAATATCCTCAGGAGTTCAGAAGCCTACAGTCCTCTTTGTATTACAATTCTCTTGTGTTTTGATTTTACTTTACACAGTACTATCACTGAGGACCCATCAGTATTCTGATTGTTCATTTCTGGTTTGAAATCAAATGTTGTCTCAACCACTATTATGTAAGTGAGCTCAATATTCACCTGTACTTTCCATCTTGCAAACATTTTCAGAAGACACGGAGGAGGGAGGCAGGGAGGAGGAGGATTTGGGAAAATGGTTCATCTTCCTGCAGGTTTGTTGATGATGGAAAAGGAGATGAAATTAATTGTGTAACCTGATCGGCTGGCTCTACTCCACACAGACCCATTTTACCCTTACGGATGTATTCCCTCCTCCAGTCATCCTCAAGAATCCAATATATACTGCCTGGCCCTATGACATCATCAGTCGGACAATTCTTTACCCTTCAACAAATGTCTTAATGGATGCCAGACTGTAAATATGCATAGCAAGTAGGGTAGTTCATTGATTTTTATGGAGCTCCCAAGCCTCATATTTTCTCAAATCTAGTTGATGATCTGATTCTCCACATCGTTTGAATGGATTGGTCATATATTTGTGGTATTGCGTCGTTCGGGTTTCAAAATTTGCAACTTAGTCCATGCTTGGCAGACCAAGTAAAACATCCTGATAGAAATTTCATAATATTTCACTCAAATTTCATTCCTGTCATTAAGGAATTCAGAATTTTCTATAATCTTTGGTTATTGTCTGAAGCATGACCGATTATTAAAATTTTATTTACTATCCTTCCAGAACCAAAAGCTTTTTGAGAGTGCCTCCCTTTTCTGATGACTCATGATTCTCTTCCATGAAATAAATCCCTATATCCATTTATAATGAACTACTCCACCAAAAGCAAATCTACCATATTATGATAAATAAATTATGCATATCAAATTTTCGTTTTGTTTATGCAAACGCAAAAAGGCACGAATAATGGGATATGTAAGATGAAAGAAGAATTAGTACGGAGGTGCGAAATATTTGGGGTAAGCAGCACCAGGTATCCAATTACCTGAATTTGCATTCATGAGTCGTTGGGCAGGTCCGAGATGTGACTTGGTCGGGTGTCGGAGGAGCCGTGAACTCTGGGATAACTTTCCCCCATGCATGCTACCACCCCCTGTGGGCTATTTGCATTAGTCAGATGATGGTATGGAGAGGGTGAAGTGTTGTGGCTGAAGGGTTAATAGCCGATTGGATGTCTTAGGATCCACAGGGTCTAGAGCCAGGTGAACCTCTGGATGACCTACAGGTACATACCAACCACCTCCCCTCATCTCATCCCCTCTTCGGTTCAGGTTCACCACCTTACAGTTGCTATTCGTAAACATTTTTTGGGAACGAAATACATGTATGAGTTAATTTTTTTGTTGTTCCCCTGCGATGAAAATCCCCTGATGACATAGTGGCAGAGGTAGGTTGCGTCTCTAAGATGTCTGTGAGACTTTGAGATGTGTCTGAGACGACGTATGAACATGTTCGATTTTCTTGGGACTCATGAGACTTTGCGAAGACTCAGGAGACGTCTCTGAGACATGTCCGCGACTAGTTTCAAAACAATCTCAAACCATTCTCAAACTGGTCTCATGGCAAGTGATATATTTTTTATATAATTGGTCATTCAAAGTTGCTCTTCAAAAATTCTCCACAAGGAGGGTTTAAACCTGGAAATTTGTGTTTGCTTATAATTTATTCTCAAAGACACTGTGATTAGATAGGGCTACAATTGCCACAGAGAATCATTTGATCAAGGTGCATTTAGATTTCATTTTTATGTGGAGCTCCAGTGGAAGAGCAATGAAGTTCAAGATTTGGTATTATTATGTATCAAGACAAAGATATGTATTCAACCATAATAAGTCAAGTTATTATATGAATAATTTATGAAAATTGATCAATGTATAAAATTCCTTGTTGCCCTCCTACCCTTTATCCCCCTTCTTTTAAAAAAGGAACGAAATCAGAGCATTCTTTATTTCAGGAGCGTGTATATTCCTGCATGTGCGGTAATTCCAGACCTGTGTAGAACCTCTTGTGGTTCCACGTCAACGTGACCGATCATCTGGCTTGCGGTGGTGGCGGTTGGTGTCGCGACACAACCTGTACGGAAATTGATTTCTCCCCGGCAGAAGGGGGATCGGCTTTCCCCTCCGTGCCCTCCCCGAAATTTGAAGAACATACAGAGGTTTTCAGTTACAATGCGAATGAGATTTTGGTCTAGGTAGGCATGTGTGCCCTTGATTAATTGAATCAAACTAAACCAAACACTCTCATTCTCAAGTAAATATTGCTTGGCATCGACACGTACTACCTTGTCAAAGTGTATATGAGATTAAAATCACAATCGCTTTTTTTGGCCAAATTATGGAATTACTCTAATATATGCAACTTGAAGAGAACAGTGCAAAAGATAACTCTTAGGCATGTATCTGTTGTGTAAATATACCAAGTAACATATTTTATTGTATTTGTTTTATAGTATGTAAACAAAAATATTTGCATTAAAAGCTGAATTTTGGGTAGTTAGAAATGTAATAACATATCAAATTTCAAGACTTTGCAAAATTGAATAAACAAACTTTTCTATAAGTGAAAGATATAATAACACAATCACATATTAATGTAAAATATCTTTGTTATATTAGCAAATCAGCTAAAGGAAACAGGAGAAAGAAGAGAAATGCACCTAGCAAATATTCTGTGAACCAAGGTGAAATTTGAAAAGACGGAAGATGAGATATTACACAAAAACTTTTCAAATAACCATGAAAACAAAGATGATTGATAGAAGGAGAGGGATATGGAGAGGGTAACCAGAAACATCAAAGTATTAGAATCCACAACCAGTCATCTTTCAGCTTAACCACACCATTGTTTCCATCTTCATGAATATTGCATGGGCACGACTTCACCAGAAACCTGGCTGTCTCGTAATTGCGTCGAAGCAGTGCTCCAGTCGAGTTCCAAAATCAATATCTGAAATTCAAGACTTGGTGTTCCTCAAGGATTAATACAGAAATTATTGCAAGAGAAACGTGAAAGACAACCCAACACCAAATAATTTGCGAGTGTCACAGTGAACAAGCGCTACATTGTCAGAGAGGGACTTGATCATGGTGAAATCAATGACCTTTTGACCTGAGCCATCTTATCTTACAAGGTTGGACGCCTTACAACGGAATAATACTTAATCAATGAGAATTAATCAATATTTTTAGAAATTTGACGAAGCTGTTCTACATTGAATTTTTAAATATTTTTTGATAAGCTTGTTTTGAGGACATATTAGGGTAGATTGACTTGACCTCGATCTTGACCTGGCATATCATATGTTAGGCTCATTAATATGGAATAATAACTGATCAATGAGAACCAATCAATATCTGCAGGAAATTTGATGAGACATTGCTCAAATGAGTTATCAGAAAGTTATTCCTACAATTATAAAAACACTGCTAAGGAGTTTAAATTTGTTGGTTGATATTTTTCTCGTTAATCATTTTAATTAAAAAGAGTTTTCAAAGAAAATGTTATGATATGAATAAATATTGCATTGTTTGTAGCTTAAGAAGATGGTCAAAATGGTTTCTCTTTTGCTCACTTTTTATTCAATTTGAACGCAGTTGAACTTGAAGAGTTATTTTCTGTAAATATTCAAAGCACCAGGAAATACGCTGTACCTATTCCTTATGGTTGACTAAGTGGATATGTTATGCCAGCTTTAAATT
Organism: Paracentrotus lividus; assembly: GCA_940671915.1. NCBI lineage: Eukaryota > Metazoa > Echinodermata > Echinoidea > Camarodonta > Echinidae > Paracentrotus > Paracentrotus lividus. The sequence continues at coordinate 78,849,605 of CALNVZ010000174.1, read as the reverse complement.
GATCAAAAGGACAAGATGGTGAGGACTTTTAAATCTTCCTTTCCTGATTTTTCTTTACCAATTTGTGACTCATTCTTGTGCGGTCAGTTTGGTTTATCTCCGCTGTTCTTTTATTTTGACCATTCATTTCTTTTCACTTCATTGTAGAATTTTATGGTATTTGGTCAGAGTGGCTCCAGTCGCATTTTATGTATGATGACACAGGGACTGCACTGAGCTCGTATCCGTAGGGTCAAATGATTGAAAGGGTAGAATAATCGTAAAAGACAGTTTGATAGCGGGATTGTCCTTGCTTTTGGCACATTATTTCAAGTTCAGTAACCCGCCTCCTCAGTAATTAGAGAGAAACAAGAATTTTTGTGGTTTGGGGATGGACAGTGAGATACAAGCCATTTGCCATGTTTTTTTAAGTGGAGGAGGAGAACGAGGATGGGCGTATGTGAGAATCTTGGTGGCATATTGCAGGAAGTCGTTGAGGTAGTGGACACGTTTGTCCAGCGATGATGATGATGCTAATGAGTTCATCTAGGCAGAAGGGTAGCGCCGTGCAGGGAGGGGGAATTAATGAATTGGTAGGGGGATGAGATCATAGGAAGCCAAGCTTGCCACCAACAATTTCATCCAGCGTTCGCAATCGATACCAAGGAAGTTATAACGGTAGGAATGTCTGTAGATGAGACTTGAGATGTTTGCAAATGAATTCAAGACATATGGTCTTTTGAATGCTGCATTGCGTTTAACAGGGAAATAGGCAATATACATACTTCTAAACGTACTTATGCTGCATAACATGTTACTGTTTGTGACAGCATCCTATTTTGCTTCTCGAACACCAAACTTTAAAGCCAAATTCATTGTTGAACTATTCGATCGACAAAAAATTATATAAAGTTTCTAATGGAGAAGAAGTACAGCAACCAACCGAGCTCTCAAAAAAAAGTTTGAAATCAATCATGGTCATGACGTGTGTCACTTGATTGACAGACACTCAACTCGATGAGGGGGGTCAAACTATCAATAGCTTAGGGGGGTTTGGAAGCAACCCTGTAGATGACCAAGACCATGAGGGGTAAACTTGGCCTAGGGGATAGCAAGACTTTTTCTTTGTTGTTCTTGCAAGTAGAAATTTCATGATTCTTGGGTGACCTAAGGTAAGCAGTTTGAAATTTCGAGACGACACATGTGTGCACTTTGCAAACAGCCTGTAGCGTCTCTTGGACGGGTCTATCAGGTTGACTGATACCTTGCTAGCTGATTGTGAGGACTTGCCTTTTATGGTTGGATATTTCAAGTTTGAGTCACTCTTTGTATTTCTTCAAAAGTATTCCATCTTGGACAGGAGTTGATTTGATATCATCTTTGTATGTTAATTCAAGTATCAAGTCTCGTTTTATGTAGACCATGGTCAATATTTGAATTGCTCAGAGAGAAAAGAAATACCTAGGTATGTAGGTGACGGACAATGGGAATACACATTCAAAGGTTTACCGCCACAGAAGACACCATTGAAAGACACACGTCACATTGCAAAGCCTATTCCAACTGTCTAATCAGTTCTCAAATATCAATTCCTTGGTCCCATTGTAGCTTTTTATGATGTGATTATGAGGAATTCTTCTTTTCATGTCTGTTCAGGTTCCTACGTAAGGATCTGTTTCCCCCTACGTCCATCAACGAAAACTAAATACGCTTACTATCGCGCGTTTGCTATTTATGACTGCACTCTCTGTTTGCTCTCTTATCCATCATTCCCGAAAAGAAAACAAAAGGAGAAGGGTTCTGCCAGAATTACCACGCTAAAATTTATCTTGGATGTCCCATTTTATTATATGATCGTTGCTTGGCAATCTTAGGGGTATGTAAGAATGATGAAGATGAAGTAATTTCAATTTCATTTTCTTCACATCTGCTGATCTTCTCATGAGAGAAATGGGGTTGTAATTTAATAGAAGAAAAGAGAGAGGGTTTAGATCCAAAGTTCATTACCTCCAGAAAGTGGACGATTGATCATCGCCAAGATCTCATTGATGATTGTTTGTCCCTAGGAAGTGAGAATTGTGAAGCTACGATGAGAGGAAATAGCCTGTTCTTGCTGTCTAGATAGTTGGTACCCAGGAGACTTGTTCAGGCTTTGCACCAAGAGTACAATGTACTTCTTGCGATGCCTCTCTCTATAATTCATCTGTCCTGTTTTGTTTTTCATCAAAGTTATGATAAAAGCTGTTTATTTCAAACATCATTCCCTTCTTTGATACAAAAACAGACGTGATCTTGGCAAGCATTGTCTTATAATTTATGCGTCCATCCGTTGCCAACAAATATTGACTGTCGAACTTGAAGTAGAAGATAAGCGCAGGGTGTCATATTAATTAGTTAGAGTTGTGATGAGTCTGATGAATTAGACAAGCTTCAATTAGTTCCTAACCTGACACCTGTGACTTCACGTTCGGGAGACATCGGGTTGCTAGGCAAGACAAGAGGCTGTTGTTATCGGTTGCCAAGTTATGAGGAAATAGGATAATCCTGCTATAATAGCTATTAACTTGTTCTCAGACTTTGTGGCGGTTAATTTATCCTGATGAAAAACGTGTCCATCGGGTCATTTATAGAGAAAGCTTTGTGTTCCTAGGTGAGTGTGCTGCTTTCATACACTAAAGCAGTACTTTACAAAGTGTTATGGTGTGAAAATTATTATCAATATCCATTAATGAATGTCAAAATAGAGTACTTATTACAATGTGCCTCACATTGTCACCTTTCATGGCTATATGGGCCAATTGTATGCAGTTTTGCACAAATTTTTAAACTCAACTTTGTCTTGTAACTTTAAGTAACATCTAAATGATCGATGCAGTTCGTTCTTGTTGTAACCAATACTGAATTTAACATGATTCAGTTTTGATTTTGTCTGCTTTCCTTGGTTCCAGTTATTAATGCCTAGCTCTAGGTGACATCAATAGTGTAGCAATATTGTCAATTTGGGGCACCGATTATGTTCTTGTTTGTCAAACGGCACGGAAGCATTGAGCCGACAGTGCATGTCCTTTCAGCAGAAATTTGTTACCAATTTCTTGACTTGTTTGTAGACCCCAAGGTGCACAATGGCATCAAATTCACGAGCTCCCAAAGCGAAGATGAAACGTGCATAAAGAGATACCGCCCCAGGGCCCAAAACAGTTTTCATCTTTTATAGCTTGTGTTTGATATTTGTTTGTTTTGATTGTTTTGAGTTTGAAAGGGGGTTAGGCCTTGACCAGATTTGAATAGACCATCGGTGGAGTTCACTGACTTTATTGATACATTGTATTTTCTCTTGGTTTAGTTACCAATTTGTGTCAAAGTTTGAACTTGGTCTACTCTACTATGAGGTAATAACACCATGCCAAGTTGAGGTCAACATGGCAGACATACACAACAAATATATCACAGACTTGCAAGAGCAGTACACTTGTATTTTTAAAAAATTTCTTCATTTAGAGACATGGAAAATATCATTATTTTTTTTAATTCCTTGATTGAGCAAAAGTTTGTCCATAATAGTAGGATTATGGAAATGTTACTGCAAGAAACCAAAGAATGTACACTTCAGGGAGAAGTTATTTTTTCAAAGTTGTAAATCTTTTCTATTTCTGGAAAGGGGGAGGGGTGAGATCAAAGAAAAAAAAAAAAAAGCAATTTTCAAGATAGTGTAACTGTATTGATTCAATACTTGGTGTTATGTTTATTATCCCCAGGCCTCATTATTATGACAGTTTTTTAAATTAATGGCTTGTTATCCCAGGGATGTGAAGAAAAAAATGAAAGGAGGGTGTTACCTGGGAGGACTGTTCCCATACTTTCCAGGCTAATTGAACAATATTGCTCTTGATTAGCCTAATTCACACAAGGTCAAAGGTCAGTTGAACAAAGCAATGTAAAGAAAGAAAGAAAATGGGAAAGAAGTAAGTTACATTGTTGCCGCAACTTTGATGTTTTGAGCTCGTACTAGGTCGTCAATCATGACCGGTTCGCTCCGTCACACAAACTCACCCGCCCTCTCCCCAGTTCTCTATGTGAAGCCGCCACTGAATGAATTTGTTTCTGTTTTGCTGAGCTCGTCTGTCACGTTGCATTTACTCTTGTTTACTTGAGCTTCAAACAAATAGCAGTCAATCGGTTACATGCATTGTTCCGGGAAGCTGGTAATGCCATTTTTACAAAAATTTGATTGAAAGGTTTTGTAGGATGAATAGCATGATTGCGAATCAAGATGACCATCTTTAGCTGAAAGACCGAAAGTATTACCTCGCTAACATAGCAAGATACTGTTAAAATAATTATCTGCAAATTCATTCCCATGATGCATTGCACTTTGCTCTGAAATCGCGTGATGTTAGGCCTATATACTGTAAAGCATGAAAACCCATGCGTTACACCGACCATGAAATAGAGATTTCCTTGGGATTTTGACTTACAGGTATGCTATTTTGACGCCTTGCGGAATTCATGAAAATAAAATGCTCACAAAAGTTTCATACTTTACGGTAGTTCTACACATTCTGTTGGAATATCAAGTTTGAAACTTGTGTCTCTGGTCTTATTGAAGTTTTACAACAATCTTCCTTTTGCATTTTTATCATCAGAATAACTTTGGAGGTGTCGGCAGCAGCAACGGAGGTCCCATGGGCCGGACGACCATCCCACAGAGTCTCACCTACATACCTCCTCCAGATAATAGGCATCAGATGCCTGCTGCCGTGGCAACAACATCCTCTGGTATTGGTCCAGTAACAGGTACCACTACAGCAGCAGCAATGGCAATGCGGTCAACTGCTCCTACCAATACGATCTCGGCACCGGTCACAGGGTCTTCAGCTGCAGCATCCTTCTTTGCAAGGTACGAACTTGATCTTATTATTTTTAATTGTTTCCATAGTAAGAAGATATATGGAGAGATGAAGGTGAAGGAGTTTCTGATGGATTAGTACCACACCCTGAAATCAAAGCTGGTGTTAGGATGATGACAGAGCTGTGTGGATGATGCTGCAAGGGAATGTTAGTGATGTATTCTCTGCATTTGGTATTAGAGAATTGTTTCTGTTGCAATTTTAGAGATTAATAGAGAAACTAGGCCAGATACATGAAAGTTAAGAGCAAGTAAAAGGGAGAGAGGATTAAAGAGAGAAGTAAGTATGGTGATATAATGATCATTTTATCTGTGTTTGTGGCACTTCGCATGTGGCTGATTCATTAAAATATCTCTTAATGTCAAATCATCTAAACATTAACAAACTTGAAGGCTGTCTGCCAATTTTTTTCTTCAAAATCGACTAGCCAAAACCAGACAATGATTTAATGTATTTTAAGAATCTTTTCTTCTGTTGGGTTTCTTCCATTCTATCCAACGACTCCTAATTAGTTCAAGGAGCCACGGTAGTTCCAACCAATTTCACAGGGGTGTGATTGCGACAATCGAACCCGCCCCATGGAACATGGAGCCGAGAATAAGGACAAGAAAGCCCTAACCCTAATCGTTTGGCTTTTAGAGGCTTATTTGTAGTGGTTATCGTCCTATTGTTTGAAAGAGGTTTTTATGTTGCTGGATCGATGTAAATGATCCATTTTCTATGAGGGTTTTTCTTTCTCCTCTTCTTGAACGTTGGGTTTGAAGAGCAACAATCACACGCGAATTAATGAGCTGTAGGAAAATGCATTAAGCTACCCATAGATGGGAGATGAGGCGGCTCACAAAGAACCAGGTCGCACGGAGGTCACGCCTCCCTCTGTTCACTACTCATCAATGTCAAAGATTGTTTGGAAACTTGTAAAGTTGATGCCATGGATTAGTAAAAAATTCTTTTCTGTTGTATCATAGAAATACTTTTTAAATTACTCACTTACCTTTCTTGTCTGCCCCGCAAAAAAGCGGAAAATGAAAAACGGGCAGCACTTTAGGAATGAAAAGAAGAAGTTTAATCATCACAACACACGATTATTGCTTGATCAAAACATTGCAATTGGCGTAGTCACTATCTGCCAGCTAATTGCTTGTTGCCGTAGGGTATTTATGAATATGATTTATCTCAACAAGGAAACCAGGTAGGGCATAGATCAAACCAACCCCACCTGAAATAGATGGAAGATTGGTTAGGTATTGTAAGGGGTCTTTGTGGTGGGTGAATGAGAACAAGTACCAAATAGGTATAATGAGATGTCATGGGCTTGATTAATAGTGAAAATCATTAGAGAATAACCATATCAGATGGGCATAAAGTGGTGTTTAACCCAAATTACACTTCACCTTGATTCTGAGTACTATTCTGAAAAACCTGTTCACCCCCTTTTCTATTGTCTGCATAGAGATCAACAGCACTCCTTCAGAAACATTTTATCCATCTTTGCTTTTCTTTTCCTGCTGAGATTTACCTTATATTTCATATCATCTTTCAAATGGATTGTATCTACTAACATTACACAGTCCTCATTACTCAGAGTCACTCTGAAATCCATCATGGATTCCTGTTTTATTCTCACCTCTTCTCTTCCATCATGAAGAAATGTTGTCGTATTCATGGCCAAATCCTGGAAAGAAACACCTCTAATAGGATACTACAAGGTTGATGTCAAAGTCAAACCAGGACACCTTGTAAGGAACATGTTGTTCTGAATGGTGTAAAGTTGGATACCTGAGATGGCAAACATTGCTGGCACTTCCTTTATATCCATACTCCAACTTCTCTTACCATCTTTCTCTCTCTCTCTCTCTCTCTCTCTTTCTCCCTCTCTCTCTCTCTCTCTCTCTCTCTCTCTTTCTCCCTCTCTCTTGTTCTCTCTTTTTCTCTTTCTCTCTTGCTCTTCTACTCTCCCTACTTCTCTCACCATTATCATTCTCTTCCTCTTTAATGAAAATGGCAGTGGATGCTATCCTTTGAGGGGCTACAATTACAGCTCAAACTTCCTCCGATTGCAAGCGAAAATCAATGTTGGTGGATTCCGGTGCGATTGGAGGCATGTTTCTAAGCCTGTCCAAAGGATGGGATGGGTAGGGTTCATCAGGGTTCTCTCTTGTCACATAGCGGACAGTGACATTGCTTCCATAATTGCTACACCTCAGTCAGGTCCACGTAACCTTGTTCTACCAGAAAGGTGACATTGAAGGAAAAGATGTTAACCTGTTGATGAAAGAATTTTCTCTTTCCCATAGGTTTAATACATGAAGCATTAGGTTTCTATCGATACATTGTTGTAGCTCAAAGCAAGAAAAGGCAGTGGTAACCAGGGTCAACCTGTCAAGGATCACAAACTTATTTTCACTTATGAACTTTTGAATGTTATTAAAGTTTAAATTCTCAATAAAGTTTGGCCCCCTAGATATTATCTGGACTTCTTTATAACTTTCTGGGCCCCATTGAGCTCCAGTTTCTTTGACCTGCCTTCCTTGTTCAAACATTATTCATAAAAACAATGGCATTGTAATAGATAGGGTTAGTATTTGCTCCCAGGATATCTTTAGTGGCATTTCTTACTTTGATTCTCTTTCGATAAATGTTCATTCAGGATGTCTTTAGCTGTCACTTTTTACTTTGATTTTTAATTTGTGATTGATTCATCATCATAATGTGTCACAATAACTTGTCACCATCAAGTCTGCCATGAGTGATGCTAGGTAAAGATAATCTTGAATGTGTGATTCTAATCTCCAAGGCTTCCCCATGGCCTCATCCTATCATGTGTTTTGTTCTTAGAACAGTGCTCATGATATTCTACTGATCTTGACATTGTTGTGTTGGTTGATTTTCCATTTACGAGATGGCCGCTACTTCTGGTTTCGGGTGGTTAGTGCAGAGTAGGGTTTCTAATGATTTAATTTCCTAACACAGTTCCAGTTATGCGAACTACTAGTCTATGCTCAATATCTTTTATGTGATAGAGGTCACTGACGCTCTTGGTGAACGACCACTAATCTCCATTTTGTGTGTGCCCCTTCCCGTACCCATTTCATCACCTCTTCCCCTTAAAGAAGATAAATCCTGAGTTCTGTAAATAGTGAAAATAATCACAAAATCAAGCGAAACTAAAACTGATTTCAAATTATTAAATTTCCTAACACAGTTCTAGCGTGCCCACCAGTAGTCGACACTCAATATATTTTATGTGGTAGAGGTCATTGTAGCTTCTTGTTAATGACTACTAATCTTTATACTTCTTTCTTAAACAATTAAAGGATTAACTCATGTTCTGGTTATGACCAAAAATATATATCGTATTTAATCAAACTTTCAGTTTTTAAAACATTTTTTTTTCATAACACAGCTTTAGTCTTCAGTGTCTTTTATGTGGCTGATAGAGGTCAATGCCTAGTCATTTTCTTGTCCATGTTGAACCCCTTCACATGACCCCTTCCTAAATATTGTACCTTTTCATCACCCCTTCCTTAACCATCTGATCAACTGTCCCTACTCTGCCTGTACCCTGAGCTGGATGATTTTTAGTTTGGTGTGTGATGTCATGATCCCTCTCATGCCCGAGCAATCCGATGTCGTCTTGTACCATCAAAATCAATAGTGGCATCCAGTATCGGGGATCGCCACTGAGCTCATGAAGTAATCATGGATGGACGATGTCGATCGGGAGCATCCTTTCCTCAATGCCCAACGTCAAGATTAATCACTTGAATCTTTGTTGGAGAAGAGGTGAGGAGTAGTGATGATGCTGTGGGTTTTTTAAAGAAAAGGATGAGAGATGAAGATTCATTGTGGTCTTGAATGAACAAGTGCTCTATCATCTTCCTTTACAGCGATTTCAAAGAGAAAGATATTACTAGTAGTTCAAATTTGTTGGCTAGTTTAGACATTTACCATCTATCACAAAGTAGATGGCTATTTTCTTTCAAATTTCATATTTCTTTTGATCTACAGCCATGCTGCTGCTGCTATTTCTCCTCCTCCTCCTATTTCTCCTTCTCCTCCTTCTCCTCATCCAAACCCTCCTCCCCCTCATACTCCACCCTCATCTACATAGAGTATACCATTTCCTTTGCTCCTAAGCCAGTAACCTCTCTGTTATAACCGCATCAGTTGAATTGGTGTGGTGAAGGGGGAAATATTTGTATGTTGACATCATAGAAGGTGTATCCATTATAAATCATCATCAAATGTTATTCAACTTGACAGATGCCATTAGCTTTGATAGCATTTTAAATTAGGTACCAAGTTCACAAAATGACTTCTGTTTAGTTAGGCCCTCCATCTCTCCCCCCCCCCCCCTGTGCTCAATAAATATAGAGATATATAAAGACATTCATGTGTTTGGCATGAAATGACTGTTCTAGAGTCACGTTCAGTATTTTTTCAGAACCCAATAATCGAGGAGACACCCTTGCACCAGCGCAAATTACTTCATTGATTAAAATTATGAACTTTGGTCTTGAATTATTGGCTGTCTTTCTCTTGTTTACTCTACTTCTCTCTCTTCTCTTCCTCCATGCAACCCGTCCATCTCACTCAATATATTATTTTCTCTTTTCTCTCTCTCTCTCTCTCTCTCTCTCTGTCTCTGTCTCTGTCTCCGTCTCTGTCTCCCTCTTCTAAGGAACTAATTATACCAGTCATTTTCAAGTACATTTTCTCTTATTTCTACTTTCAATAGAATTTCCTATCACTATCTTCATATTTCCCCATCTCCATCCATCTTTCATCTCTACTCAGGCTGTCTCTCAATCATCCTGTCTCTCTCCTAATTCAATTCATCTCTCCATTCACCTCCTCCATCTTGTCTCTCCAATCTTCCCAAATTCGTCTCCCAATCCATCCCGCATCCCACAAGCCCCTATACCCCAATGCCATGGCGATCATCATTAGTAACCATGGAGCATTCTCCGGGTTCGTATCCTCCGGTCATCTGGATTGGTCATAATCCCCTGACCATTGCATCCCTCTGTCTTTCCATGTCAAGAGGTGATGCTTTACCAGACCAAAGTTTTTAAAAAGTGCACAAATTAAGGGGGTTTTTCAGGGGAGATTTGAAAGTTTGGCGAATGAAGCAAAAGTTGAATCCAACGGTCATTTTTATGCTTTCACCGTATAAAAAATGAGTGTAACTTGACTTTTATCGTTTTCACATTGTTCATGTGTTCCATGGAAACCCCCTTGTAGCCAGATCAGAGTATATTGGGCATTTTACTCTCAATAAGCACGCTGAAACACACAAAATGTCAGCCCATATCATCTTGGACGTAACTGCAAAATGTTAGGCTATTTCGCGGTTTAGCTCTTCAAACCATAGCCCTCAGCTGATTTTGCCTCGTATACAGTATTCAAAACCAACTACTGCATACCAAAGGTCGTAAGAACCTATAAATGGGTAACGAACTAAGCTCAAGCTGGTGTAGCTCCAAATTTAGGCTTAGAAAGCTAACTTTGGGTTTTTCCCCCTGGTCCACCTGAAGCGGACTATTTCAAAACTTTTGTCTGATGAAGTAGCACCTCCTGTCCCTTTATAATCTCAAGGAGTTTCCCATCCCTGGCCTATCTGGTAAAGTGAATTGGAATTGGGATATATCTGTTGAAATACTCCGGGGTTAACAATGAGTGCTTTACTAGCTTTCAAGATATTTGAGGTCAGTGAATCATAAATATCTTTTGAAAGCTGGCTGGATACGTAGATTGACAGGGTGGTCTCGTTAGCAAGATCTGCATTAGTTATCATATCCGGCGAATAAATAGAACAAGAATTGTCTGTGATATCATTTTAGTATTTTTTTTGTTACATTGTAAAATTCAGACTTGACCTTGTCATGCAATATTTGTTGTCTTTTTTGACATTAATTATTTTACTTTGCTAGATCACAACAGGGCTCTTTTATACCTTGCCTCTTTATTAATTTGAAGGTCGCATGTATCATATCAGAAATAATGACATTGTAGTCATAAAATAGATTTCCTGTTTGAATTATTTTTGGTTACTCTGCTCTTTATTCACAAAAACTTGTCATCTTTGTGCGATTATTCACCCCCAGTCATCACCAACCTATGTGACTGCATCAAACCCAATGAATGACACCCTAGTCACAACTATGCATAACATTGCCCATTTAATTTGAAACCTAACCGGACTACGCCATCCATCCGAGAGTTATCCCAGTGCTGAGGTACAACATTCATTATTCACCGGAATGTCGGCATCGGTAGATCAGCCGAGGAGCGGGTCGGAGTGAATAGAGTCATCTCGGTTTACCAGAACACAAATCATCTTCCAAACAGTTGAGCTTTTCTCACACCAAAACACAGGAGTCATGTGATCCCCCCTTGTGCAATTTTGTTTGGAAGATGAAATAATACCTAATAAATTAACGCGCTGGCGTTTCGGATGACAGGATGGTCAAACGAACGGACTCTCGAGGTGAGCTTTGTGACAGTCGCTGTTTTCACAAGGGCTTTGCCATTTTGATGAACATTAGCGCTTAGGGATTAGAAAGGGGACACGTCTGTTGTGACTGGTTTTTCCACTTCAATAGATAGAGGCTGCCTTTTTGTGGGAATTTAAGAAGTCCTCGAAGAGAAATCAGTTATGATTTATGTCCTTTTAAATCATTTATCTCTATGACTAAGATATTTCGCGAGTTTACGTGAAGTTTATGTGAAGCATCTCTCCTTGTAGTATGTTCCTGAATTTAATTATTAAGATATGACTCAATGGGAAGAATATATGCCACACTCAAATTACATTTGATTAATTTATTTCATTAAAAACTTTGTACTCCTCTTTTCAATCTGCTGCCTTCAAATTACATTTAATTAATTTATTTTATTGAAAACTTTGTGCCCCACTTTTGAATTGCATAACCCTATCTTCAAAAATTAATGGATTACCTTAAAATATGCAGGCATTAATTCCAATGAAATCTCATAATTTCATAGCAGTAATGATACTTCTTATAAACTACTGTATTGATTTGTAATCTTCAAATCTCACCATCCCTTCTTAATCTGACCCTGTGTGGGTACTTCATCCCCCAAATTCACACTAAAATCAAATCAATCACCCAAGAAGAGATAAAACTGGCAGAAAAAGATATGCATCGTTCCCCCATGAACTTTGAGGGATTAGTTAATATGACTTTTCAAAATTAATTCCTCCTAGATCTACCCCTAGCAGCTTGTCATATACGATATACTGAATCAATCCAGGGTCGATAAGAGAGAGGATATTTCACTTAAATTTCTCTAATTCAGCCCGATCAAATGTCATATATAACATAACACGCTTAATTTTCTGATGATTTATGAGGACTCTCTCAGAACTTTTAGAATCCAATTACTCAGTGTGTGGGGTTTATGTAGATTTGGGGATAAATCATTACTTATCATTTCAGTATATATTCTATCAATGTATACATAGTTATGAAGTTACATAATTTTTTTTTTATACATTCATGATAGAATCTTAAAATTGTTTTCATTTATTTGAAATGCTTTGTATCAATGCTGAGAGCACCATCTGTGCTATAATGTTGTCTTTATAATATCATTTTTTTTTTTTTGGGGGGGGTCTTCCTGTTTGTCCCCTTTATAATTCCTAATTATTTTGACTATTTCCATGGAGCAGGAAGGCACAGATATCATTCATTGCCATTGTCATACCGGTTTAACATTGAATATTGAAGTCAGTAAAAGTATTGTTTGATTCATCACAAGAACGGAAAAGGATTATCTTTAAGATGGGTGAAACTGATCTGACTGATGTCAGTGACTTCTTCTTCACTCTCTGGTAAAGTCATAAGATCTATCTTCGTCACTCTTTAACTAAGTCCAAGTCCTTTGTCCAGTAATTCCTTGCGCAGACCTGGCTAAAGATATTTCATTCTCAAGATTTGTCTGAGGTGACCAGACCGTGATCGTAGAATTCTCATTCGTAACATCATGTACAATTATTGAAGGGATTTTTGTTATTTCGGTCATGTGGATCAAATATTCCATTGAATGTGTGCAAGGTGATGATTAACTTCGCCAATGATATATATGGGAATAATGTTGTAGATAGGTTTTTGGAGTTATAAAGTATTTGATTTCATTGGGAAAAAGGAGCCTAAGGTTGTGGAAAGAAGACTAATTCACTCCCTCTGCATACTGTATTGGCTGAAAAAGATGGTAAAGGTATAATCTTGAAGACATATTAGTATCATCTGTCCCTATATCGAGCAGATTTGTTGTCAAAACTGATCACATTTGATATCCGCATGATATGTCAGTCTTCCTGTGATGAGTTTCCCATTGTTCAGGATATCACAACAAAACCATAAACATTTGTTTGTTGGATACGAAACGATCCCCAGAGTTATCTTTGCGAACACTCATGCTTCTCGTATTCAACTCTGAATGCTAGTAGCACGAGCAGGGGGGGGGGTGTTTCACAAAGAGTTAAGTAGACTTAAAGTCAACCTTAACTTCTACGCGCATCTTGTTCTATAACGCGCAATTTAATTGACAGATTTCACAATGGCGCGCATCCCCTGAGCATGGTCAATCCAATGGGGTGATGCGTAATATAACGTACGAAAATAATGATTTAAGTGCGAGTTTTAAGACTACTTAACTCTTTGTGAAACACCCCCCAGATGCTATGAAATGTGTCTGCAATGCGAACATAGGTGTTAAACACATCTTCCTTGTGGCCTGATCGTTATAAAACCACATCCACACACTCCCAGAGAACCAATTACATTTTAGTAAGAAGTCTTTATCATTGCAATTGTGTGGAAAATTGGGTATTTCCCTCCACTTGTGTTTTTTCTATTCACTTTAATTTGAGAAGGTGATATGAGATAACTTGTTTGTCAGTGTTGATAAGAGAATAGACATACTCCCACAGGAACATACGTTATAAAGGGATATCAGCAGATTTCCAACATGTCTGTCTACTACTTTTAAAGGTGAAATAAGGAGAACATAAATTATTACATCAGAAATGAATCTTTCTTTTCCAAAATTTAAATGCAAGCATTATTAATATAAACACATTTCAGTCCTTGATTAAATGGATTTTGTACATCTTTCATTCATGCATTAACATAATCAAGAAGACCAACTCAGTCATCTTTGGTATTCTTATTGTTTGAACATGTATAAAAGTGACCAGTGAAAGAGAGTATATTCCCCAACAATGGGACATGTAATAGTTCAAATGATACAACGATGCTCCTTTAAAGTCTAGACACATTCTCTCAGGAGATTGGTAACATGTTTTCAATGATAAGATATAATTTGACCTTCCTTTTGAAACATCACCCATGGGCTACAAGCATTTCATGTTCTCCCATTCTACCTACACTTCCGTCTTTGTCAAAGGGGGACGTCCCACTTTTCTATTACCCCCTTTTTAAATTCACTCTTTTCCTGCACTTATTGATCAATTCCTCTCGAGTTACTAGAAGATCATCTTTAAATATGATTGTTTCTATTTTGTCATCATTGCAGTTGTCTTCTCTCTTTTCTGTTTGCAAATTTGTTAGTTTTGTCTCAAAGTCAAATAAAAAATTAGCCCTCCCACTAAAAAAAAAGAATAAGGACATCACATGGAAGAGGCCAGAATAGGTATGAGATATCTCAAGGAGGTGAACTTGTTAATACGGTCACTACGTCTCAATAGACAAGTGCTAAAAAACAACCGGATAATGGTAATCCCAGTGAATGGAGAGAAGAGATGCAATCCAGGACGGGGACGAAAGGAGTATAAATTAAGGGGGGGGGGGGGAACAAGTTTACATCTATTTGAAATACAATAAAATTCAAGCATCATTCCACCACTCTTTTGTCACCTCAAGATGTTAATGTATAAAGTAATGTATGGGATTTATTGGTGTAGGCCTTTTATTACAAACAAAAGCTTCAAACAGTGTTAAATTTCAGGTGCCAGAAGAAGAAGACATATACCTTTCAAAATGTTAATTAAAACATTTTAAACCTTATAAGCTGGATATTTGATGTGTTGAAAGCGAGAAGGATATATCCGCCTCTGATATTTTCTTTTAGGTGATTTTGAGGTGAGCTTAATTAAGAATGGCACCCTAATCAACTCAACATTTCGTGCTGCAACTGAAATTGCAGTTTCGGTTTGTTACCCGACTCTTTTTGTTACCGTTTGGATGTGAACATACCATGGGTGTCTAGCATGCCTACCAGGCATCTCCCCATCACCTATTTATTTACTCAACCTCTGTATCTACTCCAGCAATGTCAAAGCCAATCCAGTCATATGTCACCTCAATCTTAGACCCTGCCCTGCTGCTCTCACCCTCTCTCCAGCCTCTTCTCCCCGTCTCCCAGCTGTAATGCCACTTCTAATTGCCTCCTCCCTCCATCTCTGTCACTCTCTTCCTCCCAGTTTGCACTTGACTCTTGCATTGTTGATGTTTTGTTTTCACCCCCCCCCCTCCCATCTTGACTGCTAGCTCGTTATCGGCCTGCCAGCTTGTGAGGTTGATCTCCAAAACAGTTAGAGATACTCACTGTGGAGAGAGTTGGCAGAGACAGAGAGCAAGGAGATGTAACGCTGGTTTGGTTGTATCTCAATGCACGCTGTGATCATCCAGTATATGAAGATGAGTAGTGCTAATCAAGAGATCGTGTGAGCCCACCCATCTACTCCTCCTTGTGAGGCGTCATGCCAGTTAAACTACTAGTAACAGTTACACTAGATGTGTGCAGCATGAGATAAGTGATGCATCGCCAGGCAACATCTTCCACCAGCACTCCTCTTTCTCGGATACCCCAATTACGAGATGGTGGGGTGCGAATCCAGACTGGTTCGTCATGCCCGTAAGTACTCAAGACAATGTGGGGTGGATGCCGCTGTTGGAAAAGCTGATGAATTCATACTTTTCATCTCATAGTTATGTGACAAATTTGCTACGCTGTCAAAGTCCGACAGCTGTCATTTTGTGATGATTCAGACTGGGCGCAGTGGTTGGTAGCATTTGAAAACCCCATGCTTGCTGCGTCTTAAATAGTTTACATCAATGTCTTGTTTGAAGTTGATTCTGATTGAGTTAGAGTGTTCCTTCATGATTACTTTCAGTTCATGTGCATGCTTGTCAATTTCAATCAAACAAATGAAAGATTTTTGGATTGAGATGGCATTGTGGTAGATCATTTCACCTCCAAATTGTGAACCTCACTCAATGTTTAGTTCATAGAGTTCAATTTTTTAAGCTGTTTACGCCATTCTACTGATTTGCGAACTGCAAAATAGTCATGAAATTGACATTTTTAAGACTATTCTAAGATTTGTATTCATCTTAAATGAAAACAAGACTGTCGAAGGGATAAACACAACTTCAGATGATTTCTTAGGATATGTCAGTTTCCTGTGACATTGTGTTGCTGTGTAATGAGTAACAGTGGCTGATCCAGGCAGGGGGTGAGTACCCCTTAAAATTTGAAAGCCACTCATCAACTTTGCATGTTGAAATATAAAAATTGTCAGCGGCACCCCCCCCCCCCCCCCATATTGTAAAATCCTGGATCCACCCTGGTAATGTGAATTGGGGTACAACTAAATCCAACACTCTGGTTTTTCACACACAGAGGTGCTCTGTCTTCTATCTTACACCAAATCACGTTCATTTAAATCCGGCTGCTATTTGACATGATCATAGGAGGCAGTGTGATACATGAACTCGCTGCGCTCAGAGACGGGCCTAATGTTCTTACATCAGCTCCGGGTGTAGCTAGCTCCAAATTGGGGAAGACAGTGACAAAACTAAGGATTTAGCCGGCACCTGGCACCGATTGGGCCTGATGAAAGAAATAATGATCCTTAAATGTTTTGTCTGTCAGTGGATGATAGAGACGTAGAGCATTAGTGAGAGAGCGAGAGGAGGGAAGGCGCGAGCAAAGCAAGCATGTGGGAATGTTTCGTTTCGGGATATGTTGCGTGACTGTGCTCTAGCTTTTATCCTGCTTATGCATTAAGATGGAAAGTGAACATGTCTGTTTTAAAGCAACATTATGGTTCTTGGCCTCCTTTTGCATCGTCTCATCTCTCAACTATTCATCTTCTCATCTTTTCATCTTCTCATCTTAACTTTTCTTCTTCTAATCTCATCCTTTCATCCTTTTATCATCTCGATTTTTCATCTTTCCATCTTATTATCTTCTTATCATCTCATCTTTTCACTTTTGCTGTCAGCTGAAGATGTGGACATATTAAACCAAAAAAAGAATTAGGATCATTTTCCTCTATTGCTCTTCCAAATGGCGTGGGGTAAATTAGATTAGGTCATGCTGTCTTACGCTTCCTATCTCTCTAAGTATTTCATCTCTTCCAACCTTATGTGCACCATCTCCCTTTAATTTGTCAATATCTTGCGTCTCGTTCTGTTTAACTGCTTTACCTTCATTCTTTATCAGGTTTTTAGTAATTCCAATGTATTTTGAACTCTTACATGTACCAATTACAGATAACTTAAAGTGCATGTTATATGTATAAGCCAAAGTTTTCAGATATTAGGCCTAAATATTTCAAGTTTTTCTAATGTTTGCCAGTGTTTGATTACTAAAAAAAAAAAAAAAAACAAACAACTTATATTTAAGTGGATTTTTTTAAAGGAATGACTTGCAAAGATATCTTAGAGGACTTTATTTACCGAAATTTGACATATTAAAGGTGTACGTTCCCCATAGTGTAGAGGGAGTTCAAAATACGTACGCGGTAATGAACTTTGCAAGCTGCCCATTCATACCAACGATGTGCGACTCTTACGCAGTGGTCCAAAAACCGAAAGCTAGAACGCCCGAACGATTGCCGAAGACATGAGCCAATTTGTTATCGGCAATGATTCGACCGCTCGGATGTCCCCGCCTGTTGTGCAAGCGAGAAGTATTATGCACGTGATAATCTCGAGATCCGAACACTGTATATGCATTCACTGATAGTGCACTGAAACAATGCTTTATACACAAACAGAGTATCCACACACGCTGTACGCCTCGCACTCACAGCGCGATCGCGATTGGCTGGCGTGTGTTTGCACTAACTTTGATTTACAACCGGCCGTATGCAAATTAAGTCATGCTCTCGATCGTGAACAATATGGCGGCGACCACACAGATCGTATCTTGAGTTCTCGTTTTAGCTTAGCGATGCTCGTGCAGGACCGCCTTTAAGATTTATCCCCCACATACTGATTGTAGCTTTAATTCCTATCTCATATTTCATAAACAGTAATCTTGTTGAATAGTTTGGATGTGCTAAAAGTGCAGTCAGGGTTCCAAAGGGACGATCAATGTCATTTAACGAAGCTCTGATTCAATGCAGAGGGTTATTCTTATCCGATTGTTTGGAGATATTTCTCTTTGTAAGCAGGCAATGGGACCAGGAATTTGAACTTGAACTTCTGTAGAGATAAGGAATGTTTAAGTTGAGAGAAGCTTGCATACTGACTTGAAGTGTGACACATATACATTTGTGATACATTGGGGTTTGTTTATCATGTTTATTTAGTCTATCACCTTTCTGTCATCACCACTATCACCCTTCTCACCCCTTAATCTCTCCCTTTCTCGTTCTCTTAAAATCTATCCCTCCCCCCTCCCCCCCCCCCTCTCTCTCTCTCTCTCTCTCTCTCTTTCGCTTTCCCTTTCAATTTCATTACTTTTTCTTTTTTCATTATCATTCTTTTCCAGTTGGATGGGAGGGTAATGTTAGAAGCTGAATAAGGTTTAGAAATTATTGAAATCGGTGTCTACTATTGTCATTCTGAGAGAACATTAATCAAATCACATTTGTATGTGTGTAAAATTACAGTGCATCCTTTCTAAATCTGAAGAATAAAAGGGATGGCGATGGGGGAGGGGTATAAGGAAACCCCCAATGTTGTGTGGGTTGTTTAATGACACTATAGCTATGTAAACCCTCAAGCCACCAAAGTAAGAAAAGACCCCTATCCCCTGGCTATTATCTTAGAAAACCCTGTGAAAACAAAACGAGTATTGAATGGATTCTGCCTATATCATTGCAATCAATAGACATCTAGAAACACTCCTAGGGGGTTATTGGGATGCTGAGTTACAAGCCAATTGTAGAGAAGATGAGATTGATTTGATGATGCGGGGAGTGGTGAAGGAGAGAAAATGAGGCAAGATACATCGAGACAAGGGGGTAATATGTTCAAATAAAAGAAGAGAAGAACATACCGTCATACGTAATATCTTAGACCTGGGGGGCATTTCATCAAAGGACTTGTCGGACATTTTATCCGACAAATTTGCTCTCAGCCAATCAGATGCAAGCATTTCAGTAGCTTATAACAGTTTGTCGGATAAAACGTCCGACAAGTCCTTTCATGAAACGCCCCCCAGGCATAGCCCATCTCTCCCATCCCCTTCCCGCTATTTCCATGTCTTTCAAAAAACTTCAGAGCATTTTCCAGTATACAGGTCCAAAATATTGACGGAATATTCCCACAGATTAATTACATTATTATTAATATTTAGCCTTAACACTGGCACATGATATCAACACCTGTGTTGTGGTCGTGGCCTAAACTTGACTTGACAAGGAGGCCAACAGAAATTCAATAAAATTTCCTTTCAGTTTTGCTTGTCAGTTGCAGGGTCTTGATGTATATGTGGAACTGTTTATTGATCTGCTTGTCCTGTTATCACGTTTCATGCATGTCAAATCCATGTATTGATTTCAAATGAGTTTTCTTGGACATTGAACTTGTTACAATTGATAGAAGGATAACCATTGACATGATAACACACAAGATATAATTCTAACATAACTTACAAGCAAAAAGATGTTACAGGAAGACACAAAATAAAGGTAGACAAGGTAAAAACAAATATTTTAAAAATAAAATTAGAGGTATAACTGCACTTCTTTTTGCGGATACATTAAAACGTTTAGTAGAGAGAGTATCAAGCTCTAGTAGTTTCTTTTGCTGAAAGCCAAAATGGTGTTAGCTATTATCGTTCTCCACAACTATTTATAGATTAGGCCTACACAGCCAAGTGATTGATTGTTTAGTTACTGGGTAATGATTTATTATCTTCATACCATTCGTTCAATCAATTATAGATTGATTTAGAACCCCAATTTGTTGACAGTGAAAGCTAGAGCTATTATTGATTTCTTATCTTTGGGTGTGTTGTATTATGGTGTCTCTTTTGAGCAAATAGAAATTGAGTTTTGCAGATTGTGTTCAATGAAAACATTTTGCTAGCCATGAATCAATCATTGATTAAAAATGCCAATAAAGATAATTGTCTGTGATTATTATTTAAAGATATCATAAAAAAGCAGCAATTTGCTGTCAATACTTCTCAATTTTAGCTCTCCATCTCTCTCTAAATACACTCTGGCAGTTGTTGAAGTGTATAAATTCACCCCATCATCAAGTTCATTTTTGTTGAATAAAAGAAGTTTTTCATGGGATATTACTGTTACCTCGGCTGACAGGGGTCTGACGGAAGAAACACCAATGAGTGTTGGGGTTCGGCAAGGAGTGATCCATCAAATGTAACTCTGTACATAATAAGCTGTCAAGGGGGTTGGTAGAAGGAGATTCATCAACTCAAAGACTGGTATGGATGGAGTGGACGGCCGATGGATGAGACAGCGAGCGCAGTAAATGATGAAGGGAGGAGGTAGACAGGGAATGATTAACACAGCATGTAGAGATAGAGAAAGAGAGAGAGAGAGAGAGAGAGAGAGAAAAGGATAAAAAGAAAGAAAGAAAGAGAAAAACCCAAGAAAGGGCTGGGGTCATTCACCCACCCAATCTCTAGCACTCCGTCCTTAGCCCAATCAGACACTAATTATTTTCTCGCCTGTTGCGTGGTTTTCCTTGGCTTCCACATCCCTTCTCAAAGTTCATAGTATAGCCATTATGGATATTATATATCATTCATATATCCTAAATTCTTTATTTCAACCTAACATTCTTTTAATGTTTTTGTCAGTGGACATGTTAAAAGGCATTAAATTGAAAATACAACAGCATAGAACTAGAGGAGTGGAAGATAAGGAAATAAAGGAAAAGAAAAGGATTTTTAAAGAAAAAATTGAACAAATTAAAATAAGAGACACACAAAAATAAAATAGAGAGTGAAGGAAAGAGAGATAAATAGAAAGAGAGAGAAAGAGATTTACATGAAGGAATAGATAGAAAGATAAGTCAATGAATCTTGAACAGGGTCAGTCACCCTTCTCTTGACTGCAGTCTATTACTTAAAGGCTTTGACTTTGAGCTATATCTGATCAGCAATGATCCGTCTCACTTGCACCAATATATCATTATACCCTGTCTAAATCTTCTTAGTTTTGCAGTGCCAATGACTTGTTCTCATCAATTCTAATGAGATGTATCATTTGCCTTGTTCGCCATATCCCTTTCCTTACTCCCAACATGCATAAAAACGATTTGCAAGATGAATCATATAGGCATGATGCATAGGATTTTAATATTCTGCTTCTTCTATATGGAAATTGTCCTGTGTTAGGGATTGAGAGTTGGCTTAGGGAAGTCCAGGGGCAAGGCCCGAAGAATATCATCTTTAATTCTAGCCATCGGCTCCAGCTTCGTCTCTGAGAACGGTCTCAGACGGTTTGATGTTGCAGCGAGTTCCAACTCATTGGTGTTAGGAAAATCAATCCCGTCATCAATTCTCAATGGTGATCGTTGAAGCCCCTCAAGCCATCTTTTCCATAGTTCTTTTGGAAATTTGCAGTTAATATTTTGGATGGTTGGTCTCTTGCCCCCCCCCCCTGGATCAAGGAACCCAATTATAAACCATAATGTCATGCCCTCTCTAATGATACACCTCTTGATAGGCTCTGCATTGAGATGCGCTTGAACAATTTTCAGTTTTATGATCAAACAGATAAATTTTATTTCCTCGTTAACCTTTGAAAGAAGAAAATCATTTGACTCCCAAGTGAGTTTGTATTTCTTGTATAACCTTTTTTTCACCTAGGGTTTGTTAGTGTCATTAGCGATATCAATCCAAAGCAATGTGTTTTAATGTGTATGCTGACCTTTCGCACAGGTCAGTGAGAATAAATCTTACTAGAGCATGAACAAACGGCTCTGGCCGCCACCTTAAACAGCACTTCAAATCAATTTCTCAAATTATTTCATTTTGATTGCAATTGTTTCTGGAAGGGGGAAAAGCTGAATCATACCCCAACTTGATGATTAAAAGTGGTTTGCAGAGAGCTTCAGGAAAAAGGACATTTTTACCTGAATTCATTTGCATGAATTAAGCTTTTGCTCAAACTAGATCAACGTTAATGATTCATTTGGGCTCTTCACACTAATAGCTTGCCTGCCTGAAGGATTATAAACTAGCGAGGACGAAGTGGTAGAAACCAAGGTAGGACGATGACAACGGAAGCGAAGAGACTTCATTTCCCCTCTGGTTTCTTCGCATGTCTTTGATGTTTTCAAGGGTGAGCAAGTCCCAGAATAACTAATAATTTTGCCAGTTGGGATGTTTATATAGGCCTAATATAAATGAAAGGATTCATCAGAAATGAAACTGAATGATTTATTTTATCTATTAAATGGCAAGAGGACATTAAATCAGATACCCCTTTGGCATTCAACACATGATTTAATCTCAAATATATTAACAGCAGTATGTTTTGTTAAGTAGTGGTGTTTAAATTTCGGCAAGTACATAGAACATGAATCATCATTTATATCATCGTTTACATTTACCCAGTTGTTTAAACTGCTTCCTTGTATCTGTAATTGCTGGCTTTCAATCATCAAGAAACGTGAAATTCTTTATGACGATTTCATGAAATTAAGAGTGACATCATTTTGAGCATAAATGTTGTTGAGCAGAATTGAGGTCGACATGAATTGCAATCAAACTTGAAAAAATAAAGGATTGAATTTCTATGACTATAATTTTGACTAAACCTATCAGTTGTAGTTTTTACCTATTTGTGATAATAGCAATGATAGCAGTTCTAGATTCAGTGTGACATTTCAGTCATATTGCCAATATAACTGAAGATCATACTGAATCTAGCACTGATATCATTCAATAGATGAAGCAATAACAAGAATTAGTTCCATTATTTCAGGAAACACCTCAAATCAGGAACTCTTCACTTAGCGTGACCTGATGCGATGGATATCGTCTGTCAAGACACAGTCAAAAGGATGTTACATCACATACATTTACACCAAATGAATGCCCTTTTGCATTTTAAGAGATAATAATTATGTTCTGTCTTTTGATTGTCTTATCAGAAACATCGGCAAGATCATGACCCTAAAGTTCAGACAAGTCACACTTGATTACAGACCTACACATTACAGCTGACATGATTTGCTTGATTTCAACTATATAACAGATCTTATCGTTCCGTCACGCTATTAGAGAAGATCTTTATGCCATAAATAGAAAGGGGAATGTCTTCAATCTTTGACCTGGGAATTGATTTGTTGTGATTACATATTTATATTTTATCTTTGGAAGGGCAAGTTTATGATGATTTAAAAATATAGAGAGATAAAATCAAGATGTGTTTGTGGGAAAGTTCAAAACAAATTGTAATTTTCAATTCTTCTCAATTTGTTTTCAGTGCATATATAAAAACTGATATTTTGGGGGAAATTTTGCTGTTTATCATCTTATCTTTTTATTCTCTCTTATTTGTCCTTTCTTTCTCTCTCTGTGATACTTTCATCTCATTTCTCTGTCTCTTCCACTCTCTCTTTACCAACAAATAGGTAAAAAAAATTCATATGTAAATAGTAAAAATAAAATTTTGTGGCTGCAATTTTAATGCATATTTGTATATTGACCAAAGCACCTATGGAGATTTCCAGGAGATTTCCTCGAAGCTTTCAAGAGCTCAGTAGCTCCCATATTTGGTTTATTTATTCAATGCTTTTATACCTGTATCTTTTTTTTTCTTTTCTTCACCCTTTCCCTTTTTTCCCTCTTATAATAGTGTCATCCGATACTATTCTCAATATTTTCTTAAGATTTCTTTTGATAAATTTTCTTTCAACTAATTCTCTACCCTCTCACTATACCTTGTAATCTTGCTAATGAATAATGCAGTTATCGTGAAGATTCATAATTCCTAGTCTTCAGAATAGTTACTATTACTGGCTTTTATAATTTATTATTAGATCTATAGACAGAATGCTTCCAAGAGAGGAGGAGAGAAAAAAGATTTTGTACCCTCAAGCTTTTCTCATTAAGTCCAGCTATCCACCTAAACCTTCCTTATACTGTAAAAATCGTTGACCATAAAATGTCTGTGCAATCTGAAATCCAATGTCCTTGTCCCCATTTGAGGACACTTTAAAGGTCACCCTCTCTGTCCTCCAATTTTAGTTTATCTGTGATTGGGGAAGTGTCCTCCAAATTAAAAAATAAAATAATAGATTAAAATAAAAGCTAAATAAAATTTTTTGATGGTAATGAAGAGAATGTAATTTAGAAACCATGATAAAAATTTTATTAAAAAAAAGAAAAATTTAAGACATTCAATCTACACAATCGACTAAATTCTGAAAATTGCACATACTAGCTGCTGTGTCTAGTCTAATTTAATGGTAGAGTTATGATTGATGGCCAGTTCAAATTAGACCACATAACAGGATTTATGATATAGTTTATGAATGTCACTCTTAATCATTTTCATATTTTTGTTGGCGAAAGGTGTTGGTTAAAAACCCCAGGGTGGTCCCGAGTCCTAACCTATAGGTGGTAAATTGGTCGAGAAAGACGGTTAGGAATAAAAGTGCGGGAGGTATGAGGACGGACTACATCCCACACACGGTGGAAGCTTGGAGCCTACTTCACAATACACCTGGACATTTATTGGCTTGCATGCATACAGTGTGGTCCTGAAATGGGCACAGACGCATCCATCAAATTGCCACTAAAATTTCCTCACCTATTGATTATTGCAAAAGTTATTGCTTTCTAAATAAACAATGAGACATTCTCCTATTTTACCTGTCTAGATGGTAATGATAATTGAGGGAAGAGAAGGGAGAAGTAGGAGAGGAAGAGAGAGAAGGAGAGAAGGGAAAGACAAAGGGGGAGAGAGAGAAACAGACGGAGAGGAAGTAGATTGGAAGAGGGAAGCGTCTAGAGGGAGGGGGAGTGAAAATGGGGAAAAAGAAAGAAACAAATTTGATCAAGCTGGTAAGAGTTGACTCAACTAATAAATCAATAAAA
This sequence comes from Paracentrotus lividus, assembly GCA_940671915.1. Lineage (NCBI taxonomy): Eukaryota > Metazoa > Echinodermata > Echinoidea > Camarodonta > Echinidae > Paracentrotus > Paracentrotus lividus. The sequence goes on along the minus strand of CALNVZ010000174.1, from coordinate 78,824,406 downwards.
AATCAAATGACTCAAAATTTTGGAAATAGCGGGATCTAACTAAAGTGGAACCCCCACTCCAGTTAATATTTTACTGCCATCCAGAGCATGTGTGTTTTGTTCTATAGAGCCACCCACTGCTCGCATCTTAAGTGTTGGCACTCGCTCTTAGCTCTTTTTGCCTTTAAGGATTTAATTTGGTTTGATTTATGATATCAAATCATACTTTCCCCCTAGTATACTTGATCAAGTACTTTTAGGGAGATAAAATAATTGTTGTTTGTGGGAGGTGAATATTATTATAAATTCCCCCCCCCCCCCCCCCCTCCCCCGAAAAAAAAAAATAAATATAAAATAAATAATAATTAATAATAAAAAATTTTTAAATAAATAAATAAATAATTTTAAAAAAATAATCATGTTCCTCATTTTTTCATCCAGTGATTTTTTTTTACATCAGAAAGACAACAGATGGGAGAACTAAAGAGAAAAAACATCCATATAATATCAAGTTATTTCAATATTGAATGAACGTCAAACAGGTTTAAACAGGAGAGAGAGAGAGAGAGAGAGAGAGTCGCTGGATTGAAAGATTAGACAAAATTCAGATCTTGCTGTGATGGCCGGTCCATATTTATTTAACACTACAGACCTAAGTGGCAAGCAATTGGAACAAAATTGAATTCTCCGCGATAAATAGGAGGCCAAATTGACTGTGTCTGAATGGAATCGGGCTGGAGCAGAAATTGTACAGCAGTGCTAGTTTCGGAGGGGTTGTTGGTTGTGCGGTCTGAAGACTTTCTATGGATTTTAAAAACTAATTAACATATTTAGAAAGGTCCTTGAATGTATTTGGAAGCAATTTAGTATGTATTGTATATGTATATGATGAAATGTAGGGTGCATACTCATGCCCTCAAGTTATACATATGTATGCCACACCTCAATATAAACTAAGTAATAAATAATAAAATTCTGTGTAGGGCAATATCATCTCTACTATCTTTCTATGAATATGAATAAAGATTGTAATTGTGATTGTATATATTACCCAGCTTTTCAAGTTTCCAAACATCTCTATAGATACGCTGTAAGATAGTTCTAATAGCCCAAACTTCATTTCTTGATAAGGGTAATTGTCCAGTACTTTAGAAAGGTTTTCTGTGGTTAACTGTAATTTAATTTCTTTTCTTTGACGCATAGTCTAGTTGATTGAAATACGACACCCAACGGCATTCACTTAACCCTATTATAGAGATTTCACCTCTAACTTTTATGCAAAGTGAATATCCTTTCCACGTCATTTGACACAGTTATCAAACTCGATTGTGAAAGAATACACTGAATAATATTAGCCCATCCATCCAGGGGCTGGGTTTAGGTGACCTGGGAAAATTAGGGTGTGTTCAATGTCCATTTTCAAATTTAAACGGCAACATGAATGATGATACAAAACGCAATTACAGAATACAAATGCGATCAGAGGTACACCGTTCAATGTCGAAAATTTAAAGCTGATTATACGTCCATTGTCTTTAAATTCCCTGCTCTCAAAAACAAACATCTGCAATATTTTTTCACATGCACCGGAAGCTTCCACTGCGAGAGCACATTTAAAGACGTTTGAAAACTCAATTGTGTTCAGTGTCGCATTTTGTTGCATTCGCAATGCTCAAGGTCGTAAAACTGAAGCTGATCGTGATTCAAAACGCATCTTTTTCGGCGTTTAAATTTTCCTCCGAGTTGTGTTCTGAAAGACGTTCACTTTTACGACCGGGAATAGGGACAATGAACACCCACTTTGTTTCTCTTTATATCAGCGTTTTGTATTATGATTCATGTTGGCGTTTAAAATTTGAAAAGGGACATTGAACACACCCTTAGTACACTGGACAGATTTTTATTATGATGCATGCATGCATCAGGGCCAGTGGTTTGCTAGACGATATCGTCTATGGGTATTAATAGATTTCAGTAATATCTGAATATCCTCCAGCCATTCAGATTATTGTTTTGAGGCCGAGCGTGAGAGGTAAAGAGAGAGAGAGAGGTTATGAAAGGAGCAATCTTTTTCACAAGTTTGCCTGCCCCCTTACCATCCCTCAAAACAACAATTAATAATCTGTCAGTCAGTGTAGGCAAAGGAAGAACATCATCAGTTTTTTTTTATAACTTTCTGATGCATGTTGCAATCAACTATATTTAGAGTTGTCTTAAAATTGAAATTGACAGAATCAGGCAATATGTTTGATATGTTATTATTCGCTAATATGCAGAGATGTTCTTTTGGAATGTTTTTCACGTTCACCAGCAGGATAGTGAATTCATATTTTTTGGAAGGCTTTAAGGAAAACTCTGAACTATTATTGCATTAAACCTATGAGCACTAACGAGGGAAAGAGAGAGCGAGAGAAAAGAAGATAATCGAGAACAAAGATAGACCAAAAAAATAGTAAATCAAATTTCGCACAAAGATCGCCACCTCATGATGATGGATATACAGAGTGTCTTATTGACGATCAGTTTTGTTATTTTATGCTGTGTCGTTTATCACAGAATTTATTGGATATTGAAAAGTGCAATGTGGTGTTCTTCATCCCCCTTCAATATCAATCTACAAGCTAAATACTCGTGAAATGTGTACTGAGCTTGGTGACCGATCTCAAATGTCATTGGGGTTAAATGGAGCGTTATTACGCTACAGGACTCGGACCCATCAGCAATATTATTGGCAGAATCAACATTCCGATACAGGCAAAGAAAGGGAGCGTGATTGCAAAGCACTTTATTGTTTAGAGGTATTGAAAGCTGAAGTTGTGTTAAGTTGAGGCTTGTGTTAAGATGTCACACACGGAGAGAGATTCGTGGAGCGAGAGAGGGGGAGTAAGAAAGAAAAGATGAAGAGAAAATAAAAAGACCTTGCCCAATGGGCAATGGCCTTCTCCATATTGAATACCTCACTTATTTTGATACTTTACACATATATTGCTTATGATGTTGTAAGAGCAAAAAGTGCATTAACTCACATGCATTTACATGAAGTTTGCATCCGTTTAGCTTTCTCACTAGAAAATATGTGATAAACATATTATATCATTCTTAATACAAAGGGATCACATTCCTCTTCTTTGCTCTCCTTCATGATTTTCTTTTAATGTAAGTAACTAGGAAGCCTCAATATTGAGTTTATGTTAAAGAAGAATCACATTTATATGATGCCATACTTTGTGGAAATTAGTTCTGGCATTAATTGGCTGCTATTTAAAGTGGATGCCCTATAACAGTTAGCTTGCTTGGTGCAATTAATTTTGAGAAGTCTGGGGACCCCCGTTGAAGCTGAAACTATTTCAGTGAATAGCATGGTTCTTTGGTTAAGTGAAACCACTTAACTGTGAGTAAGAGGGATTGACGGATTATTATAAAAGCAAACAGGGTTATTGTTGGTATTTTCAATCATACACCTGTGATTGACAGGTGGCTGAAATGATGCTAATGATGCAGAAAGTTTCAGGGAATACCACCACCTACCACAACTAAAAAAAAGATGGAAGGGGCGGGGGAAAGCTTTTTACCTGACTGGTAGCAAAGAATAAAAACCTTTGAAAAGTAAACAAAAGGTGGATGGTGAGTGATTAGCTGAATAGATTTTGTTGCAAAGCTCAAATTAGCTTTAATTGTTCAGCTCCACTCTTGGTTGTGTTTGATATCTAAAAGTCATTAGGATGCTAAGGGAATGCAGTGAAGTTTGTTTCTCCTATTAGTTGAAGGCTCATTTTGTAACTGTTTACATTATATATTATAGATTTGTCCCCTGTGTATGATAGACGATTAGTGTTTATATTTACCACCAATCATAGATGGAAACCTATACTACCATGTGTATTTTAGCTTTCCAGGTGTAAGTTTCATATAACTTTCCCCCCTCTGTTTCTTTCCTTTTTTTCTGAGGGGGGGGGGGGGGGGGGAGCTTGTGTAGCACTTGTTTTAGTCAAAGCTCTGTATCAATTTTTTTTTTAGGGGAGGGGGCTGGACTCGATCTCAAATTTAGGGGACATGCTCGTGTGGAGCCCTATCTGTATTATGGTATTGTAATACACTGAGTTGAGGTATTCACGAGATTGTTCATTTCTCACTATACTTGGAAGACGAAAAAGAAAGGGGTGTATTACTAAGCTCTCAATAAAGCAAACATACCTAATCCATAGGAAAACACTGCCTTTGATCTACACTTGACTCATGGCTAAAGAGAGCTGAGGGAAAGTGCTAGGAAATTCTGTTTGAAGTAGGATACTAGAAAGAAGAGCTTGGAAGGAGGGTCTTAGGAACGGGATAGAGGGCTAAGACATTAAATCCTTCCACCCGCGAGCCATAATTTGGCTGATGTAGCGGCGGGTACATGCCGATGGGATGTGTTGGTATCTCAGGGAGGAAGGTGGTGATATGACCTGGAAGAGGGTGTGAAAAGGAGAAGGGAAGGGTGTGTCATGTTCCAAATGTGATATCTTGTAAAAAAAAAAATTTTAAAATAAGGTGGTGTTGGTGGCAATATTAGGCTAATTTAGTAAAATCGCTCCTCCTTACTTCTGCATACAACTAGCTACACTAAATTTCCCTTTTCTATTGGAAATAGTTTGATTGCAAGAAAAATGCCAACTTTAGTGTTTATACATTGGTATGCAATACATTTCTCCACTTGGTTAGCGCTATGAATGATGTATCTTTGCATAGTATCCACGATGGTAGATAGACAACTCATGCAGATGAAGGTTCAAGGACCTCCGCGCAATGGATAGAATAAAAGCTAAACGCTCTGAGGCAACTCTCTCATGCAAATCTTTCAAAAGAGGCTTACTTATCCACTAAAAGATTAAGATCACATTGTCCACGCTTTTATAGAGTCATCAACGAAAGTGTCATCGGTAGAATGTAAGCTAAATGCTCATTGACTTCCTACAACTCCTGCCAATTATACAAGATGTAAGCCTACTTGTAGACCAATACTTCAAGTACATCAGGATGAAAAGGTAACAGGGTACTTCAACTCCAGAAAGTAGAGGGTTAGCTGGAGCAGAGCAGGGGGCAAAGACGAACACCCCTATCCCAACATTTTCCCCAGCTCTGACTTAAGATCAGTTAAGATGAGTGAAAAGTTGATCACTCAGAAGAAAGAAGCACCAAGCTCCCAAATTCACTTCTTATCCCTAAAAGCCCTCAGCGTTCCTATCAGTGATTCATAGATTTTTCTAATTTCGATAATGGATCGTGACAGACAAGAAGGGGTGATCCCCAATCGGGCAGGGGATCCCCCAGTAGTAGCGCATGTCTCAAATCTGAGATTTTCAGGAGAAAGGGTGAAAAGACGCAGTCTTAAATCAAATCATAATGAAAGAAAGAGAGAGGCGTTGACACATAGCAGTGTACACGTGTGACGATGACAATGTTTGATGAAAGCATTGATGAGGCTTATGATTGCAGCAGTCACTGTAAAGGAATGTAACAGCACACCTAGCTCAGCCAGAGCAAAAAAAATCTTTTCATTATTCAGAATTCGGTAGGTTCTAGATGATAGCAGCTACCAGGACTATATGAAGATTTTGTGTGAATATGGTTTGAAAGTTACTGCACTAGTAGAGCCTGCATGATCATCATCATCATCATTATCATCATGTAAATCCCTTTAGGTTTTATTGTCCACTCCTGATATAACTTTGCCAGTGATTTTGAGTTTAGGGCATTAATATTTTAAAACAAAGAAATATAGTTATGCCTTGCTCACACAAGTCATATGAAACTCACATAATTGAAGGCGTACATTATCATCAAGGGGAATTCCATAGTAACGTTAGTTACCAGAATTTTTCATATTTAGTTTTTTTGCATTATGGAAATGGAAATATTAAAGTTTCTAGTAAATATAGTCATAGGTATACTTACTAATAGCCCCAAGTATTTTTACACTATGATGCAAATTATCTAAATGTGAAAAAGTTTGGTATCTGACTGAACTGTGTAATTGGCCATAAGTATATGAATTTTGTTGGATAAGATAAATAGATAGTAGATGCTTCAATGTTAATTTACAAGTCAACCCAAATGACGACAGTTTTCATTTTCATTTGCGGATAAACTTCAGAGGAATATAACCTTCATATCTAGCTAACAGCATCACCAGAAAGGAGGTCATAATTCTAAGATTTGTCCCCAATTAGTAGGAGTCAGAAAGTGTGCCGCGTGCCAAGATAATTTGATTAGAATTGGATTTGGGAGTCGGCTTGGATGTTTTAAGTAGTGTAGAGTGATTTGGGTAATCATATTATGAATCATATATATTCTGTCATTGGCAATGAAGTCATCATATAATTCATCGTATATATTTTAAATCCTGATTTTGTTCTCTAACCTGCTTTTGTTATGTCCATTGCTGGTGATACCATTGGCCACAGTCCCTGAAACCTATGAAATAAAAACTGCTTTCTTTTCCCTACTTATCGTCCGGTTTAGATGAAAATTTACCCCCTAGGCATTAGTCATTTCTAGATGACAAGATAAGCAATGATGGACTTAATGCATTTCTCTTGTCTATTATATTCGGTCAGTATGATTCAGGCCACTTTTGTATCAATTCTGTGACCTTAATATTTCCATTAACCTAATGCGCAGGAGCATGTAAAATGTGGACCACTGTAATGAGTTAAGTAGCGTTGCGCAAAACAAGTATGAAAATATATATTTTATCATAATGTGAGAGGTACATGTATCTCGGACATGCGATGATGAGAAAGAGGGGGCCATCTTGATAAATGACCTACTTCCCAGCCTTGTACTATTTGTCAAGGTTCACCCCTCTTTTGGGGGAATCGCCTTTGTCTACGCCTTTCCGCAAGACAAAGTCAATTATCTCCCGTGAAAGATAAGTCATCATTAACAACATTCTCTCCTCCGTTTCTTACAGATTGTGGTGGAAACGATTAGTGTCGGCTTTTTGTTGGAGAGGACAGTGTGAAGAAAAGCACTCCACTAGCCTTATCAGCTGCTAAATGGCACAATAAATGTCCCCCCTATTCCTCGCTGCACTCTTGAGTGTGCGTCTACTGATATACCCGCATTCTGATTAGCCGCACTCAAATCGGCATTTAAGGACGGCCTGATCATCGTCATTATCGCGGTGGCATTTATCTGCCCGAGGGCAGGACCGGAGCCTCGTCTTTTGTTGTTGTGCAACAGCGTGGAAACTTACTTGTTTCCACAAGATAAAAGGTGTGAAAATAATGGGACGTAAATTACCCACCCAAGTGGGGTTTTGGTGCATTGGTCGGCATGGCGCAATAACAACAAAGGAATGGAACGCTTGCATTTTCTTTCCTTGTCTTTATCATTCATGTCTGGGATCTGATTAATTAGAAGATGATGAGTATTATTGGTTGATAGGACATGGCAGGTTACCAGTAAGAGAACTTCCTCTCTAGAGAGAGACGTAGGATGTGATGATCATGTCTTTCCCAAGGCTCTTGGACATTCCCACTGCCGAAGTTATCAACATAATATGTACTCATTCATTAATATTAGTATTATCATATGGGCGTGTTTCCTAAGGCTTTTAGGGCTAAGCACAAATGGATCCAGCACCTTTATTTAGAAACAACATTGTCTCATCACGTTTTGCATGTGTGATATGAACTTTGAATGTTTTAGAGTTTGTTATTCATGATTTTTTTATGAAATTTATTTCATCAAGAAAGGTGATGCAGATTTTAAGATGTGTTTAACAAAAATGAATAAAGTCGTTATTGCCCCATAAATCGAAATTACTTGCCCAAATAAAAAAAATGAGATTATTTCTGATTCCATGAAATCAAATTTTGTTAAGAAATTTTAAGAACATTTGGAAAATGATAGCAAAGACTAGGGTCTAGCGATGACCCAATGAATGAATGAAACATTACCCGTTTGATGATATTTGAAGTAATGGCCTTTCATGGAAAAAAATGAGTAAAACAAGAAGTGTGATATCAAAATTAATCCCAGATTATGTTATGCGATGTCAAAGACACAACATGACGTGTGATGTTGAACAAATCAATTGAACATGTTGAAAGGGGGAAATAGCTGCATCTATTGAGTTACGTGTGCAGTTGAGTGAGTAATGAAAGTGGATTTGAAGCATGGTTGAAGTATACATACTTGATGTATCCACCTGGTCTCTTGAACCGTACATCATTCACTATGGAGCCATTCAACGTCTAGAAACAGAAAAAATAGGTTTCTAATCTAGACTACAACTACAGACACCTTACATGTGGAAAACCTGCAAATACAATAGATGAAAAATAGGTAATTTATCATAAGAGGAAGATTGTTAAGCTAAAAAAGATATTGCTGTTCTAGCCCTACTTTGGCAAAAGGAAGCAAGAGGCATTTCGGCCTGTAAAAGAGCAAATGTGTCCGTCATTTATACTGATGTCAATGTAATCTCCTGATGTCTTAACTTAAATATTTCAAAGATGGATAAACTTTGAGACATGACATGTGGACAGCAAAAAGATGGCACCAAATGAAATATGGAAACCTTAAAAACTCAGATTTGATTAGTATGTCACTTGCTTCCTTTTGCCAAAGTAGCTATCTTTCATCTTTATCATAAACGTTCTCTGAAGAGATTGTCATGCGAAGTGTGCGTGTATATGACTGTGAAATATAAAGTGAAAGTTTATTACCTTCCTTACATATATGGACGAAGGCATAGCTTAGTAAGTCTGATCATTGAGGTTCAAAATGATGGTTAAAAAAATAATTGTGGTGATGATGATGATGATAAATAAAAGTAGAGTCAATGAAATAAATGTCTGCTGACATCCAAAGTGACTTAAGTGCTGTAGAAATTGATATGAAGTTGTGTCTTTCTTTCTCTTAGAGCCAAGACTAATATTGTATAAAAAGAAGGTCTGCAAGATTCAGACTAAACATCCACCAAGGAGGAGATCCCTTGGCTGAAGATAGGAGCCCATTCAAATCTGAATTAGTCACAGAGCAAAGTCATTACAAATCCATACTCAGGCTCAGGGATTCCCCCATCCAAACAAATTAAAGAAATGAATTTTTGATTAATGTTTCTGGAGTAATGACAGATATTTCTTCTCCTTCACCGATTTCCCAGCTAGGCACAGGCCCGGGTCGTTAAAGGAACTTTGTCTTGTGAGTGATGTTGATTCTAGTCATATACGTCTTGCCTTAATGAGACGCAAGTAGTGAGGAGTTGATTATTAATTGCGCTCTAGCTTACCCATTTCTGATAGATTGTTTGATCAATCTGCTTATGAGTGGATGAGTAATTGATTAATGATGATCTACATAAGCTGGTTATACGACCACACATTCATCACTAGTTGATGCTTATACAGGCTTCCTCTAATAGTATTTAACAAATTTCCCCATGATGTTTATGATTTATCTAAAAAAAATTAAAAACCCTGAAAGTTTTGTGTTACTTTTTCATTTGACCAAATTACTGCATATTTGGCCTAGCTGTCTTATTAATGACCAGCTCAGTGTTGACTCTTGAGGGAGATCTTCAAAAGTATTTGAATAATGTTACCATTTTTCATGCAAAATCCCCTTTCATGTTTCAAAGAACCTGTGTATGGTTTCCCAACGTTTATAGCAAATATAAATGAAGGTGTATTAAGGGATTGTTACTGAAAAACAAATTATGTGATTATATTTCTGCTTGCAGCTGGCAACAACAACAATGGCATATGTACCCTTGAGTCCGTTTGACCTATTTGAAGGCTATTTTCATTTTAACCCTAGACTTAAAGCAGTAACATGCCTGTCGGGCGTTGTGAAGAAAAATCAGGTACAAAACAAGATGGGAGAAATATTAAATATAAAATTCATTTTTCTTGATAGGCTATGTTGTTGTTATAAAACCCAAGATGTACTTGATAAATACAACCTACTGGGAGGTAATAGACAGCATACACCTACCCAGACCTAAAAACTTTCACACAAAGTTTGTGTCTTAAAATGACACTCCACCATTCATCCTTTAACCCCTCTGCTCTCACGTACCCAAACTTCTTCGCTAAACCAGTGCAGATGGGTGTTTGTATAGGATGGAATGGTCTCATTTTCATTTTGATTTCTCTTTAGATCCTGGTCTATGAAGTGAGTCTAATCTATTACAAGGCCATGCCTTTAACAATAGGGATGGGGCCCCTAGACTGATGGGGGCAGACGTGCCAAGGACAGGGAACATCCTTTTTTTTTTTTTTTTTTTTTTTTTTTTTCGCACCACCTCAGCAAACAACTTTCACAATACCATATATCTTCTTTCTTTACATTCATAAAGTTTGTTTGTTTGTTTAATATCGAGTTTTATACCCTGGGACGAGGCCCCTGGCCCAGATCAAAGTTACAGGTGGCAGCCTATAAATACATGGCTTTGTTCTCCCCCTCTCCAATATCCCATCCCGATGCTATTGATCCTGGACTATGCTCAAATATCAGGTCACTAAGATATTTTTCATAATATCAATGTATTTCCAATTAACCAAATGTTGTATTTGTGCATGGTTTGGTTTCTTATTTGAAGGCCTAAAAAATTCAATAATAATTTCTCTTCAAATATCTATCCCAGAACCAGAAAATCCTTCTGAAAAGCTCTTGTTAATACGGTTGATCATATCACCTGTCTTGAGGAAAAAAGGAAGTAGGTAATTAGCAATAGTTTAACAAAAGTTTGCCCTTCAGCATATTCCGTGCAATAATACTTCCGATAATCTGTTTCCTTTCTTGTTTAACCTCTCTCTGTAATAATAGACTTTATGGCGTGTGAGATTAATGATAAATATATTAATTCACAAAGTATCCTTGTTTCAGCAGTTGTTAAAATCAATTATCGATGCCCTTTTTAATGAGTAAAGACGCATCATATCATATTTTGAGAGCTAAAACAGCATTATTATATTGTTTTCCACAGGGCTAATATCTGTCTGCTTTTCAGCGGTTGATATGACTCACTGGAGAAGATACCAAAGAGATAGGGGTAATCAATACACCCCTTTAAAGATCTTTACCCCCTCTTCAGTCATCAATACTATGAATGGGTGTGATGTCTGGTTATGTTATTATTCAACTTATTCCAAACAAACAAGAACCTATTAAACATTAATGTGCAGGGAGATGCAGTTTGTGGACATAACAATAGCAGTCTAGAGGAAAAGCTAATAGCTAGATATGGACATCAATATTTTGAAAGGAGGCAAGTGCTTCAATTCAGAAATATGTTAACCCTGCAGAGATGGAGAACAGAAGGAACATGTGCACTAAATTTATTTCTATTTTTGTGCTGATGTTTTACTTTGATTTCTATGGGAACCAACTTGTCCCTGTATTAAGTTTATGGGAAGAAAGAATTCAGTAGTTAACAGGTTAATTTGGGATTATTTCATAACTTAAAAACAATACTAAAAGTAAGATCAGAATTAAAAAAAAAACAGACAGAGAATAGAGCAAGTGATTGATTTGAGTGTTTCTAATGGTTCAAGGCAGCGGAAGCAAGAAAGGAAATTAAGATTGAAAGGTGTTACAACGTAAATGAATAAATCTTTGAACCTTCATAGTTTATTGTCATGATTTAAAGCTTTATTTTGTAAAGACAACTGCCTGTTAAGTTCAGCTCCTGTGCCTTGTAACATAAAGGAGTTATGATCGATTGCATATTGATAGTAGCCAATCAGGATCCTTCTTGCTTGCACTTCTTACATAAAAGTCTCTCTATAAACCAATCAGAATATATGTTTCAAATTTGCAATTAATTGTAATTATTTGTGTTACAGAGTACTGATGAGATAATGTTGCCCTGAAGAACAAGAAAAAAGAATGGAAACGTGGTTACAAATGGAGGATTGGGAGTTGCTCAATACTGTCAAGGTGCTTCTTGAGTAGATCTTAACCCATTGGCCACCAAAATGATGAATTTCCATGTAGGCGTAATACAAGAAGCACCAGGTTCTAGACAATGGTTAAGATGTGGTCTTCTACAATTAAAAAAAAATAAAAAATTCTTAGACCTGTGTTAACCTCAAAGGAATTGGAACAAAACTTTGAGTTCAGTTACCTTTTATGTCCACGGATTTTGTGTTATTCACATGTTTATAACTTAATTCCAGGTGATCCCACCTTTTAATAATGCCCTGAAGCATTTATGTAAAAAAAAATGTATTTAAAAAATAAATAAATGACCTTGCAAAATGCAGGTAATTATTTTTATTTTTTTTAATTAAGACATTTCGGATTCATTTATAGATTTGTAAGTTTTTTTTAATGATATTTGTTGCATTCAAAAAGGATTTAAACTAGAGCTCTCGCTGACTCAAAGATGACAAAAAAACTGACCAGTAACAAATCCAGTCAGAAATAGATTTTTCATTTTACCTTCTAGATATTTTGATTTGAATATTACACATTTACGCATGACTCATCACATACTGTTGTCATTTTGGGACTGAAATTTGAATAAGGTATCAAGGGAGGATCTGTTCAAAAGAAGATGTAGAAATGTGTGTTTTGATTACTAATGGAAAAGAGTTTTGACCTCCCTAGAAACCAAGCCTAGATATGGTCTGGCAGGTTTTTGGACTAATAGATGAGCAATACATTAACTTGTGATAATGTTTCTATATCTACAGTCAAGGTAGCCTAACAGAAAAATCAAAAGATGACTCATTGCTGTTAGGGAACCATTAGAGAAAAGAGACCAAATAGTAATATTTCATTGCTCGATATTTCACAAAACACAAGGTTTCCGATCTCCCAAGAGATGACAGATACAAACATATGACATCATCATCGATTTCATAGAGCTATCCGTTACAATGACACCGTCTGAGCATGGAAACTTTCCCCATTTAGGAGGGAGAACATCTCTGGACGCAATTCTCTCTCACTTACTCTCCAGCATGCAAACAATTGCTCCTTCCTTGTCCGGAACAAGCACATTGTTCCCTCGTAAAAATTTGCAGCGGCGTCTTTTGTAGGTCGCAAGCGGGGTGGAAGAGAATTCATGGTCGCAGGGACACGTGGCTTTTCACGTCGTGTGGCGTATCGTCTGGGCCGACGCCAGCACTGAGGGAGATCAATGACTCCACACTCTTTTTCTTCTTCTCTTCATTTCTCTCTTACTCTCTTGTGTTTTTTATTCACAGACACTCACACGCCAGTGGAAGAAACAAGCCAAATAGTAGCACAGATGTGTACGGTTCCATTCATTCCCAATGTCGTGGTGGGAATATCGAGCGGGATGGGGAGGGAAAAATGATATTTTATTGATGGCGAGTCGAGCAATTGGGAATAGGCCCATTGTGTTTGATCACAAGACGTCAGTAATCAGTGCTATAAGGGAGAGATGGGGGAAGAGACAAGAAGTGGTCACAATTAAACGTTCTTCATGACCTAAATTGGTTCAAAGGCATGCTGAGAGACCGAGACCATGATAATAATAGAACCGTCTCCAAATTTCTATTTACATTGGTAATATTGTATTTCTGAAAGTTACAAGAAATACATTAATATGTTCAGGTTGGAAAGTCAGAGATATAATTCAAGGCTCTTTATGATGACTCATACCTTGTATAGAAAGTAATCAGAATTTTGTATTTTCATAAATGTTTGATTAATTTTTTGGTGTACCAGAAATATACCACTTTTTAATTTCACGATCTTTATTATGTACCTTTTTTTGTTAATTTGTATTTCCTTGTTTTTAATTTTCATGCACCATTATTTTCTTATAAAATTCAATATGTGGGGTTTTTTACATGACATTAGAGCTTGAAAATTTAAAACTTAAATCAGATGAACCATAGGAATGCACTGAGATTAAATTTATGTCTATTTTGAAAGCTTAAAAATGAAAGGCCATCCAAACATCTTTTGAAATCGTTTCACTTCATTAGTTTGGAAAGAAGATAATCAAATCAAATCCTATAACCCTGTAACTCTCACCGGACTCTCCTTAGCATTTTGGACTTTATTTTCATCTCCAATTACAGTGAATATTTTAAATTTGCGCTTGGTCGCCGAAAATGCGACAGAAACCTCACCAGGTAGGATGCATGATGGGATTAGCGTCAACCAGCAAAGGTGTTCGTACCCGGAGGCCAAACTACCTTCTAATACTTGGTGGAATTCCCTCAGTTAAGTGAAATCAAGACAATTAAATTATGGAGTCAATACAGCATGGAATATGAAAGATATCAGGAGCATTGCCGCCGGTCAGGTGCAGACACAAACATTGAAAGAGCAGCAAAGAGCGTCTCCGTGTCGCGCTACCTGAGACCTTTCTGTCAAGTTTTGTCTGTTCTCAAGAGTACCTTTGCGACACGTGATCCCGATCATGCATTGAGGGCTTACTTAACCTCTTGTCCTCTATAGCATTCAAATCTTCCATTTTCTCTTTATCTCTTATCCTGACAAATACATGTCGCTGTCAAACTCTGAAGTTATATACAGATTGGAGTGAAAAATGAATGCGAACAATATCCACAATTTGTTGTCAACAAGTTGAAATTCTTTGAATGTGTTGTGTAGCACTTGGCAGAAGAAAAGGACAATTCATTATCATGCCATGTTCGGGAGTTTGCGCAGAGGTTGCGATGCTAGGCGATATAATAGGATCTCTGATTCCTTGCCACGAGCGACAAGCCAGTGAACTTCAGTAATTTATCAATATTGGAACAATCTCATCTCGCAGCCATGGAATACATAGAGGATTTCTGCAGGCGATGTCTTACTTCAGTTATATTATTAGTTTAAATGAATTGCTCTCTACAGTGGGTGATATCTTCTGTGTGTTCTTCATTGATAAATTACCTATGACTTTGTTTCATCCTTGAAATTTCATGGAAATATTTAATTCCCTTATATTACTTCTTTATTTTTTCTTCTTTCAAACATATTAGAGTGTGTTCAATGTCCAGTTTCAAATTTATACGCCAACATGAATCACGATACAAAACGCAATCACAAAACTCAAACACAAACGCGATCAACAGTGCACTGTTCAGTGTCCAAAATTTAAACGTGTTTATACGTCGATCGTCTTTAAATTCCTCACTCTCAAAAAACAAATATCTTCTCCTTTTTTCAATTGCACCGGAAGCTTCCATTGCGAGCGCACATTTAAACACGTTTGAAAACTCAATCCTGTTCAATGTCGCATTTCGTTGCAATCGCGATGCTCAAGGTCGTAAAATTGAAGCTGATTGTGTTTGTAAACGCATCTTTTTTGGCGTTTAAATTTTCGGCGTATAAATTTAAATTGAGATTTGAAACACGTTTATTTTTACGACCGGGGATGGGGGACAATGAACACCCTCTTTGTTTTTCTTTATATCAGCGTTTTGTAATTGCGTTTTGTATCATGATTCATGTTGGCGTATAAATTTGAAATTGGACATTGAACACACTCTAAGCGACGTAAAGTCCAAAGTTTCTGAAAGGAATGAAATTTAAAGGTGCATGTCCGCTTAATGATGTAAATGTAGAATACTTCTAACCATGTTTCAAGTCCGAACTTGTTGGGTTAGAGTGATTAAACCAGACAATGATTCCTACCAAACAATGAGATAAACAAAATAGCCTCATATATCCATGTCTTTATTATAGAATTCAAAGTGGGGAAAGCAATTAAAATGCCATCTCTATTCGCCCACTCTCCCTTCCGGCAAAATCTTCCATTGTAAATATGACGTTTGATGTCTCCCTTTAATTCCCTTCATCCATGGGGTATCATGTGGATGAGCAGCCAAGTGTTTGTTTTGATGAGATGAGGAAAGAAAGAAGAAGACACAACCTTCAAATGGGATTAAGATAAGATACCTTTAGTTTTGGGATTGTTGAAAAGAGACTTAAATTGTGTTATGCTCCCTTTTGATCCTTACCGCCCCTTCGTATGCCACAAGAAGAACAATAGAGGGTGAAAGGAAGGGTATCTGGGTGGGCAGTTCAAATGAGATGGAGAGATCTATCCAGTGATGCAAAACAGAAGGGATTAAAAACCTTTTCTTTTTATTTATCTGAAGGACTTTCTTTAAATCATCATTGGATTAGATTAGATGCATCAAACATATTGTTTTGTTTTTTTCTTTAAAGGGATTTAGTTACTTCCAAAGACTAGTGCAAAAGGAATCGAAATGAATAAAATTCTATTGCTCTGACTGTAAACACAAAATGGCTGAAAGTTTCAGATCAAATGCAAGTCATTTACTATATTAAAACAGTGAAATTTAAAACAAGGCTAAGGATACGGCCGCGTACATGATTAATTTATACCACTCTGTTGCAAGCTTAGCACCCCGGTGGGCACGGGGACTTCACGACAGGAAATGCTTTGAAAACCATGTGCGTTGAAATGCACGCAGTTTTCAAAAGCGTCCAGGATTGGGTTTGAAAATCTGAGTATAAAATCATAGATATCTCGAAAGTAGAGCGAGCAAGTAGAATGCAATTTTTAAGGTATACCATACTGACCTATGTGTTCATAATCATATTGGTAAGATGAGCTAAATCCAATGAATTGCAATTTGAATATCATTCAATGTTACTGCATCCCTTTCAAGATATTTGTTGAAAAATGTTCAGTCTGACTTGTTGCACAGATTTCATAGTATTTGCTGCAGTGTTTCTTTAATCTTAAAGGTTAATCATTAATTTCATATTGAAGAGAGAGAGAGAGCGAGTCTTCATGAGAAGCCTAATGAAATTTCTTTATGTCTTTATACTGGTCTATAATATTAGAAAGTGTTGGAAATCCTATTGAAAGTAATTAAAATTATTTGATCTTTAATGAGCAATTTAGATAAGAAATTGGATAACTTTATTAAGTATGAAGACATATGATTTTAATTAATACTCCGTTTTAACGGAAGCAACAGGATTAAGATCAAGGGTAATTTACCAACTTCTTTACTATGATAGATTAATAAGTATTATCTAAAGTGGATTTTTAATCCTTAATCCCTTTCCCAATGTCATGAGTTTGGGTTTGTAATGTGTGCAGTGTAAGATCTTATCTTTCAAAATAATGAATTTATGGAGGAAAATACAGGAAAGATATATTAATTAGTTATTTAAGCTAAATAGGATTAATATTAGTGTATTAAATAGATAGGTTGGTCATGGAAAATTCATTTATCTAAATTAGCAGATACTTCAAGAGACATTGAACCTTTTTTTATATATAAAATCAAATCTAAGTACAGGAATGCAAGCTACAAATCTTTGGCTTACAGCTGTCATCATTGCAAAATCTAGCTTCTCATCAATTGACATTCCATGAGACAAATCACGAAATAAATGAACACTTATCCCCAATTTTTACATGGTGACTCATTCCCTGAAATTTATGTAATTAATTCAATTACAGAAGGAAAAATTGATTTGTACTGGAATTATGAGTCAAAATTAGTGATGGGTTCTTTCTAAACTCCTCTTTTTTCTCACTGTTTATTTCTTCCATTTGCTATCGTTGAGCCGAGGGGCAACGTACCGGCCACTAGGATTCCTATCATTAGCCTCTCCCACTTGAGATAGGCTCATAGCTACTAGGGAAAGTGGTTGCCATGGAAATTCAAGAATAATTGGGAGGCTTTTCTCAACCCAAACATGGTACCCAAGGGCTTTATCCTACACCTATTCCTTTGAGAATCTGATTTCATTTGGCCAAATCTGATCATAACCATAGTCTTTTCTGAAATTATTTTGTGATGCTGAGAACTGCTGTGTATTGAGCTCTTTTGGCACAATTCACTCTCTTCCTATTTTTGTTGATTCAATCTTTTCCTATTCCTCTCTCTCTTATATTTATTCCATTCTGCCTACATTGCTTGTTTTATCCTTCCATTGTATATATTATTTTATTGAAATTTCAGCTATGTAGACTTGTCAATAATTCACATTCCATTTATTTGATCCAGACAAGATTTGATGAAAATGAATCCCAGAAATAGATGCCATCAAATGAAGCTCTCTATATTATTGATGAGAGCACCTCCTACTATTTATTGAAATTGATCAGAGTAATATCTTGAAGTTCACAAGTCTGGAGACACATTTATTACCTCACAATCCAATCTTTGTGGGGCTGGCAAAAGGGCATAGGGCCATGTGTTATATGTTCGCCGCCTTTTGCGTTACATGCCAATTTCACTACAAATGGCACTTTTTCACTTCAAAGACCTGTATCTCGAAAAGTATACACCCTAATATATCTAAACTATACATTTTCTGAAAGGAAATTCCTCAAGGAATCTAAATCTGCATTAAAAAATTAAACCAGGTGCAAGATAAAAAAGTTGTTAGGAAAAAATTCAGGAAATTTAGATTTTTTAAATTTTTCATTGTTTTTATCGTCAAGTCATCTATAATCACCCAAATATTAATAATATCATTATATTCTGATAGAGAATAATAAGACCTTTCAAACAAGGTATAATTCATTATGGTTTAAAATTTTAGAATTAAAAATATAACGATCTGAAATTTAGCCCTAAAAATATAGCTTTTTTCAAATTTATTAGGGGGTTGGGTCCTGCCAAGTACTGTTGCACCATCAAACATATTGTTAAAGTGATATGATAGTATCAAGCAGTTTAAAAGCTTCAATTTGGTTCTAAATTAATAATCATAGGCTAAAATTTGGCAGAGATATTGCAGTTTTTCCAACAGTACTACAATATCTCTAATTCCCAATGACTTTGTACAGGAGGCATTGCCTTTTTAGGTCAAATAACGATTGTTGAGTCTTCCTGGGTACTATTGTAACATCAAACATATTGTTCAGTGATTTCATGGTATAAAACAGTTTATAAGCTTCAGTTTGGTACCACATTCACAGTCATAAGCCAAAATTTGGCAGAGAAATTCAAGTTTTCCCCAAATCAACCACAAAATGTAAAATTTCCCATTGACTTTGTACAGGCGGCGCCGCTTCCGGCACCACCCCTACTGTCCCAAACTTAAACCATTGTAACTCCACCAGAATTTTACCTAGAACAATGAAACTTCACAGGGAGCTAGCACAGTAACATAGCTTCAAAATGAGATCAAATTTGTTTCATAAACTTTCTTACTTTGGAAAATATTGACAAATTAATGCTGAAAAATAGCAAAAAGCGTAACAAAACCACCCTATTTGGGTGGCGAGTTCATAACACATGACCATAGTCGTTTTTGTATAGCTCGTGTAAACAGCATGGTTTATGAAAATGCTTTAACATATGAATAAATGGAATTCTCTGAATTGTACATCTCTTGTATTTGGTCTGTTTTGTGCTCTTTTATCATCTCTGCTTTCTCAACTGTATCCTCGATATCTTCTTCTCACACTTTCTGTGTGTCTCTAATATCTGTATGTGTAGTGTATTTCTGGTTCTCTTTCTCTTTCTCTTCCCAACAAGTTATTCATTATCTGTATGATATGATTCATAACCCCTGCTTTATCTTCCTTTCATAATTTTGTCTGTCCCTCCCTATATCTACTCATCTCCCCCACCCCCTTTCTCCCTCTCTATCTAACCCTTAAACTTATCCTCTGTAATTATTTTTTTTTCTGTTTCTGTTTTGCTGAATTACATAACAATTTTAGAAATATTTGTCAGTTATCTACCATGAAATATTATTGTATAGTAAATAGTGGTAGTATTTTAAGAGCTGTGATTGGTTGAAAGGATGTCACGTGTCATTCACGTTTTTGTTATAGTGAACGGTTTTTGTTATATTGAACGGTTTTTTTGTTATATTGAACGGTTTTTACCTGTGTTAAAATGAATGGCGAAATCGATTGCCTTGTTGCGCAAGCGCGTAATAACAGTAAAATGGTGCGCACAACAATAGATACGCGGAGCGACAATATACGTCACAATAGCTTAATTAGCACAAAAAGTTTGGCAAACATTTGCAAAGATAAAACCAGATTAGGCAAGGTCAAAGATCTAGGGGTCTATTTACTATAATAAATAGTGCATGCATCTATTAATGCAACATTACTGACTATGTGAACTCCAAATACTAAATTATCCCTCGTGCACATCTGTTTCAACTCGGCCTACGGCCTCGGTGAAATAAATGTGCCCTCGGGATAATTTAGTATTTGTCGTGCACATAATCTAGTTTGTTGCATTGTAGAGCATGCACTATTTATATAATGTGTAGACCTACAATAACTAGTAAGCGACATGCCAAATTTCAGGCAACTCACATAGAGGAAGTTCATCCATTAAGTCATATTTTCATGTCATAAAACATAATTGTTTTGATAAACTATACTTCTATCTCTCTCTCCCAGTCATTGACCTTGCTGCAATAATAGAACCTCTCCCAACCAGTAGCATTTCTTCCATTTGTATCGCCCGTAGGGGGAACGAGCTGTGGTTGCCCGATCATTACCAATGTTATGAATCATTAATGCAGGCACTCATGTACAATGGAGGCTGTAAAACAAACCGCAATATAAAAAAAATGAAAAAAGTTTATTGCTGGCTCTAATATTGAGACCAAAAAGCCGCATCGAGCGATACTGATTGATTTTTAAAAATAGGCATGACGCCTTTTTCAAAGAATAAAATCTGCGCATCATCTTTCACGAATCATTGGGTTTGAATTCGAATTTATTTAATTGCTACTTTGAAGAATTTGACTTTCTTTGTTGTACAGTTGAAGGGCAGTTTATTGTAGGAGAGACTATATCTAACAGGAATTGTTTAGCCTGGAAATATTGGCAATATCATTAAAAGGATTAAGAAAATATCCAATTGTTTTGCTCAAATTATAATAGTATGTAATTAACCATGGTGCCTCTAAGATGATAGATTGTGTAGGTTGTAGACAGGATGGATTATTAAACACATAATTGATGACATTATGAGTTAAGTTAAACAATACCCCACCCAAGATTACAAGGTTTTGTAGGATTTCTATTTTGTTTATTTCAAAAAATATATGGGGTCAAAAAGTCATACGCCTATTCTGGCATACATTAATTGACCACATCTTAAGATGGCCACTTTAACCATCTCTAATCTCTTCACTTATTGCAACCTATTTGCCTACTTTTTTCCTTGATAATAAGTATTCTCTAGTTTCTTTCTCATTTTTCTTTTCCACCCCCTCCCCCAAGTAAATATCAAATGCTCTCTGTTGAAATTTTTATAAATCCTCTTTACGTATAAGAAAGAGAGACAATTATATTTTGAGTTGTGTGCATTGCAGATAAAATTGTACTGTGGATACTATTTTATGAAAGCCATCCCAGTATGACTCCTATGTTGTGATGAAACCAGTTAAATAGGTCTTAATTTCAGTCAATCACTGATTGTTAATCCAACAATACCTCATTATCATCACACTACAATGGGCCTGGTTAAGTGGGTATTGTTGGTCAGCCATGAGGATGAGGACTTATCTCACCAGGAACACTGGTCTGGAGTATTCTCCTCACCTCTATACAATAAGAACTAGTCATTCCATTATAGCAGTTTTGCTTCTTTGTCATACATTTTGTACCATTAGAGTCTGTTGATATACTCCTATGGACATGATGTATGGGAGTTGTGCATGAAATCAGGCTCACCCAAATCTATCAATTTTTTTTTCAATTCAGAAACTTTAACCTTTTGATGCTTATGTGAGACAGGTCTTTGTGCTTTCTATGGCTGATGACTTAGTATTAGTGTGATAGATCTGAAATATGTTGGCCTAATCAAAGTTTGATAGTTGATTTTCAGTAGACAGAGGTAGAAAAGAAGTCTTAGATTTGATATAACACTCTCACAATTTCCCTTAGGTTTGGTGAGTTTGAAGTCTTTACTCTTGTCAGAAATGACTGAAAATAGAAGAAATCAATAGCTGTTTGGCACCCTCTGTGTCTCATGAACCAGGGCTTTAATTGGCAATTTGAAGGAATGAGATTATCCCAAACACCTCTTCTATATTACCTGAGACCCGTCTTTTCCTCTACATGTTTGTTTCGATTATTGATTCCTCCTGCACCTTATGGTCAATCCTTAAATCTTTCACAGCAATTTCTTAATGAAGGTACGTAACTGAACATTCAGTTTGAGTGTTAATGTCCTTTTCAAAGAAGTACTTGCCTGAGTGACGTTGATTGATCTGCTATGGTCCAGAGGTGTCTGAAGGGTCAAAGAGAAGTCAACTTTATCAAGTTAGAGAATCAGCTTTGTCCTTCTTCGCATTTCGCCTTTTTTTTCGAAATGGTTTATTGATGGATATATTTTTTGAAAAATAATTAAAAAAGCATAGAAACTGTATGTTTGTTTTCATTAAGATGCAGTATCCATACTAGTTAGGTTGTGGTTATCCTTGCCCCGTTTTTTTTTTTTAAAGCTCCGAATGTCATTTAATGGAAACCATCTGCAGACAGCAAATGCAGCCCCCCCCCAAAAAAAAAAAAATAAATAAAATAAAATAAAAATAAAATAAAAATAAATAAAATAAATAAATAAATAAATAAATATACCGGAAAATTGTCTTTCAGAAAATATTTAAATATCTTTCTTTTCAAGAGAAGCCTCTTTGGAAAGAATAGATTGAGATGTCTAGCTAAATCTCTTTCTTTGAAAAAATAAAGCTGATAAATGATGTAGCCCCCCTCCAATCATAACAAAAGTTTAAAAAATAACTGACAAGATACAAATAGAATTTGAGTATGTAGGGATTCACCTTCAAAGGATTGTCTGAACCCCTTGCCTGAATTCTATTGTATTGACTTGACTTGGAGAAGGGTAAAGACTTGTTCAAAGGGTGGTAGATTGTGGGACTATCTTCCAATCGTTGTGTGTGGTATCTCATGGTCTCATGTCAGATGAAGAGTTATATTGGTCTCTGAATATTGGACAGCTAGCAGTCACAACAAGAGAGCACTTCTAGTTACTACCACCGGCTCCATACAATACCCATCACCAATGGTAACATCATTATCCCCGTAGTTATTGGTTATATGTCAAGTGTGACACCAGCTTAGAGAAAGTTATCAGTGAGGTGAAAAGAGGGCCAATCCACTCTTAGCTATAGAAACTCCCTTAATCTCCTCTTAATCCCCTAAAACTCTTCACAAAAGGGCTTTAGAGAGCTTTGGATGTTACAGAAAAGATCTCTGCTTGCAGTTAGTATTTAATTGTTACAAAGTCATTGCAGCTCATAGCATGTCCTGGCTTCTTCTTTTCAACCACTAGAAAGCAGTTTTCCCTCCTACTATTCATGCGGCTAGCCTCGTCAATTACTCTCCATATTGTTCTTGGGTGGCTGAGGTTTTCAACATTATACCACCAAATAAAGGCACAGAAAGCTAGATCACGCTTGGCTACCTCTTGGCTCTGAAAAAGCCCCCTCTTTTTTATAATTCGCCAATTGGTTGTCGTGCATTATTCAGACTGTTGTATGGCTTGGCTGAGCACTGGTTACGAAGCCTCTGCATAGAGAGACGTTTTTCGTTTTTCCACCAGTCTATTGTCTGAGCGGTCGCATTGTGCTGGTGTGTTTTATTTTCATTAGTAAAAGCAAAGTGTTTGGTTGATTCATTTCAAGCTCGATTGTGGTAGGAAACGGACCAAATTTGGATTCCTTCGTCGTCTGCTCACCAAAGCTCTGGATTTTAGCTTTCCGGAAAGTTTTGGAGTTTGAAAAGTTGGACTTTACTTTTGGAAGGATTTTAGTTTAGAGTTTGAAAAGTTGGACTTATTTTGGCAGGATTCTAGTTTGGGAGTTTGCAAAGTTGGACTTTACCTTTTGGAGGATTTTAGTTTGGAATTTGGAAAATTGTACTTTTTTGGAAGGATTTTACATGACTGGCAATAGGAGAGAATCAATGTGGAGTAAAGTCTCCTGGTGTTGTTCCTCTTTGTGATGATGGTTCGATTCTTACAGGATTCTCTTCCTTCACTTGGATCTTCAATAACTGCAATGTATGTACCCTGGCAAATCAGAATCTGAGTAGAAAAAAATCAGTAGTCTATTCATGATTCATTTATTTTATACTTTCTAGTTTGTCTGTCAATTTTGGTGTAATATAATTTTTTTTTAATGAGAAAATATATTTTATGCTAAATTATGTATGGACAATAATGTTAAAAAAAAAAAGAATTCCTTAACAAAATTAACACCTAATAAGCTGAAGTGAAGTAATGACAGAGGATCACAGGATCTACCTCTCCTTGTATCGAGATGATGATGATGATGATGATGATGAATGATATATTTTTCAAAAAAAAAAGCAGAATGACCATAACTTGGGGCGAGATATTACATCTGTAACCATTAATGCCTGTTATTAATTAAATGATTTCCTTATTGTGTATGAAAAGCTGACTTCACAAGAATTCAAATCTATTATGTGCAGTTTTACTGCTCTTGCGATCAATGTTTCTGGGTGGAAAGCATTATGAATCATTCACTGTGGTAGGGTCTACTGTTCCAGAACACGCATTTGTTAACTAAAATGTTGTCTGAGGGGATCTCATTTTGTCAGATAGTGTTTGTTAACCTTGTGTTTATGTGTGGAGGAATGCAAACCTTTTCAATTGCGGAAGCCATCGTCTTTTTTTAATTACATGCAAAGTTTGTTTCACATTAGTGGGTCATGACCTCATTAATCAGCAATTTAGTAAAATATGTTGGGAACAGTCATATTGATCAAAGTTGTAAAGTAAGGGTATGGTGCTTTCCCATGTCATCATTTTGTCGTTTCGCATGCACATATTCTTGAATACATCTTTAGTGACACAACGTTTATATTTCAAACAGAATTTATTTATTTGATTTGATTTACCAGGTTTGATTCTCCATAAAACAGATAATAGTTTATATTGTTCTTTGCTTTCAATTCTGCTGAATATTGTGAGAGATTTGTTTGATAACTAACATATTTTTTCAAATTATTTTTATCTTTCCATCAATCCAGGGCTGCGCAAAAACTGAACCTAAGCTCCAAGAAGAAGCGGAAAGGGAGTCTGCCTATCGTCCACACACCCGAGCCCCCTATCATGATGATGCAACCCCCAGAGCAACCCATATTTCCCACCAATTTCAGCAGCATTATCTTGAGGAACCCTCCTTCCGCGCCTCCTTCCTTACTCCGCAATGTGAACAGGGTAAAGGAAAACCCAGGCATTGGCAAGGTGAGTGCATGCAAGGTGTAGGGGTACAATAGGTGGTCCAGATATATTGACTGGTGGTGTTTATGAGGTGTCAATAGGTCATACAGTTGCTCCAACCGCATTATCTTGAGGAACCCCCTCCCATGCTTCTTATTCTGTAATATGAACAGGGTAAAAGAACCCAAGCATCACAAGGTGTAGGGATACAATAGATGGTCCAGATATATTGACTAGGGGGTGTTTTAGAGGTGTGTCCAGAGGAACACGCCTCTCTCCTTTCTCTGTAATGTAAACAGGGTTAAGGTTTAGTCGTAAAATAGATAGTCCAGATACATTCATTAGAGGGGTGTTTTAGAGGTGTGTCGATATGTCACGCTGTTATATTGAAGTTCGTTTGTTAATGTTGACTGTATAGGTTGTTGAAATCTTTATTCGTCTGCTTTCACATAGTAGTTGTTTGTGTTTGAAAACTTTAAACAAATAATTTTGAATACATTGCTTCAAGGACAAACAAAATATTGTTACATAGAACCATTAAGTTTTTCTGTAAATTTCAGCGTCTAAATGAGAGGAGGAATTATCCAGCCTAAATGATAGAGACAAGCAGTAGACAAAATTGCAATGATTCAATGAAGAGAATATGAAAATGGCTCAGATGGGTGAAATTGATTTCAATCAAATGAGGCAGACATTTTTGACATATAAGCCTCCAGCTGACATCTTCAATATTCAGCTAAACTAAGAGTAAATCCAAGAATATTGAGAGGAAAGAGTAACATAAATACTCCTAAACTTTCATTCAATATTGAAAGATGTGCACTCCAGGCTTGATTCATATATGTGTGATCGATACATGTGATATACCTTTGGGAAGAGTAGTGTGTGTTTTACTAGAGGTAGTCGAAATAAAGATGGGTTGAGTTGCACAGACGTTCCTTGAGATGGGCGTCCTGAAACAACAAACAGACCGTAGTAAGACTAGGATATGAAGTCTGCCTGTCAGCCAAGTATCCACAAATGTGACGACTTGACTGATGAAAATTACTTGTCCATGTTTCCTGGATGCGAGCGGTCAATCCATCTTCCATCACAAAATCACCTTCAAGTCCAAGCGCAATCTTCAAAGAACCAATCACAGCCTCGCCTGAATCCTCTTTAATTTTCGTTAATCAAGCGATAGCGATTAGGAGCTGTCCGGGGTGTCAGCGCTGGACTTCAGTCAGCATGAATCATAGATGATGACAAAAGAAAGAACGCCACAGAGAATGACAATTCGGAGAAGTTTCTCCTAAATTAAAATGGATGGGGGAGAAAACATTGTTTTTGAGTGGATTACGTGAAGTTGTTACTCATGGTCGAAGCGCTGATAGATTCGGCAGACAATGGAGAATAGGGGGATTCCTCGGCGGTGAGAAAAATGAATCAGTATTCTTGTGTGATGTTGGTGCAGGCTGGAAGTGTGTAAACACTTGTAGCCATACTCCACACAGCGGTCATGGATCATTCTTGGTTTGAGAGATAGGTCTTTGGGATTTCAAGGATTAGACTCTTAATCCAATCTATTCTCAACTTGTCATTAAGTCCACTCATTTTATGATTCATTCGAGCAATATTGTTTATTGGATTCCAATCCAAGCTGTAATTACATGTATTTGCTACACTACCTTAATATAGATATAATCTATTAAACATTAGACCAGTGGAAGTGTTTTTCATATAGACAATACAGGTGTTGACTGTTCTGTTGTTGCCTGACAGAATCTTTGTCTTTCACAAGGAGCACCCTTTGTGGCCTACCTGCATATATTTTGCATTGGTCACAGTATATGCAATATGATAAGTGATGAGTGGGTGGCATATTTCATTGTATGGTCCTGTGTCCATAAACACTTGATTTCATTAAAAATTCCCGACATAGGTTCATACCTGTAGGCTACGTGTCCTAAGGCACCAAACCAGTTCCTTATTTACCAAAGGGGTGCTTCCATGGACATTGCTAATCTGTCAATCATCTAGGGAATAATTGATCTTGTAAATATAGTTAAGTACCAACCGCACTCTCTCTTAATCAATTCAACAATTAAGCGTGTACTTTTCTTCCGACATGGATGGAACACGAGGCTCTCGTCGCCTTCCGGCTATTTAGCCTGCTCCGGGGTGACTCTCACGTACTACCCCCGGCCCATCAGCCGGCATTGACTGTGGTCTCCCTCGTATTTACAGGGTAAATCTGGAAGAGAATCCTAGGGAAGGGTTAAAGGAGGAAGGGGATAGGGGGTGCGGTATCTCAATCCCCTGGATCAATATTAGGGTATTGTCCGGCCATCATTGGCACAGACAAGCCACCCACTAATCAGGAATGCTGCAAGCCAGAGGCAATGATGATGATGATGAAAATGATCGTAATTGAAAAAGAGGTTGCTTGTCCTTTTTTGATCATTTACAAGTGAATCATACCTTTAAGGTGCTTCGCCAGCTCCTCCTACCTTTTCAAACATTATGTAAAGCTTAAACTGACGACACTTGGCTGGACATGACGTGTGAAACCCACAGAGGTCCGCAAAACAAGATCTAAACAAAAGAGGAGCCAAGCAACCAGAACAGATGAGGCTTATACCTGTGTGTCTCATTGCCATGTATTTAACATCTTGGCTCTGTACACCCATGCAGAAAACATCTTCATTAGTCATATCAAATGGACCATGAGGATTATTGGCGTTTCACACACCCGTCCAAAAGAGCTGTCTCATCCAGCACCTATTCAAACCAAAACACAACATCTAGTAAATCATGAGAAAAGAAAATGGGATTTTAAAGTAAATTCTATTGTGCGGTGGAGCCAAAATAGGGTCAGACTTTCATATTTCCACGTTGATGTAAGTCTTTATATACCAACCAGCATAATAACAATACACCCATGCTGCGACACGTATAGACAGTTCGTCTCCAAACGCTTTCCTGACTACCTTTTGATCAAACCTGAGGACAACAGTCCTTAAGAAAAGTGATTCCATTCAAAGAAAAAACTGATTCAATTATCAAAGGTATCATAGTGGGCACCATTCTGACATCACCTGCATGTGCCGTGGGATACCGCAAGTCTAGGGCTAGGAGATATTGACAGGATCACAGGAGATCAAGAAAGATGAATGCCCGTAGTCCTAGCATCCTGTCGGCGCTGTGAGGTAGACGATTATCCTTGAGGGATGGGAGATTAAGTGGAAATTAAAATTCAACTTGGCGAAATATAGGGTCATTTTAAAAGCGTTTAGGTAACACAAGGCATTAGGAGTGTTAATCTCATTGCATCTAGAAATTTAATGTGTCAAATCTTGAGTATATTTTTGGCATCAATTAGCCGGTTTTAGGTAGTAGGTTTAGGTCAAAATCTTATTTTTATGCATTTAAACAATAAAAAAAATTATTTTAAACAATTACATCTTGCACTCATCATGAATTTCCAAGTGCAACTTAAAGAGACATCAAAGCGATACTACCTTTGGATAGTTATTTTCTGTTTATATTATATTTATTTTATAAGATACCTTATTCAGAAAAAAGGAAAAATTGGGAAGTGTACAAGCCCCTGTGTTCAACTTAATCATCTGGAGTTTATCTGTAACGAAATTTGTAAATGAGAGATAAGTCTATTCATAAATCAAAATCAATCAAATATGATTATCATTATAATCACATCGGCTCCATACCAGTGTGCACTTGTTATTATATTGGAGAATAAGGAAAAAAGAAATAATATCCTAACATAATCCTCACCAATCCAATAGTAACACCCTGATTGATTTGTTTAGGAGACAGGTGTTAAGCGTGCTGTGCAGGCACCATTACGATACCACTCACGCCCGCCTGCGACCGTTTTACTCTCCTACACCTTACAGACTGCTAGTCTGAACAATACAAACATTGATTGTGGTTAACAGAATGAGCTGGGCACTCTAACAAGACAGTTTAAATAGTGGCAATTGGCAGCAATGAAATCATGCAAAAAAATTGATTGAATCTAAAAAAGTATTGTAAGAAGTAATATATCAATGAGTATTAAATTGCTTTATTACTCTATGAAAAATGGTGTTCCTGTCACTAATCTTTGTGCATCAGACTCAAATCCTAAAAATCCTCCTTTTTATTTGTAAATCTGTTTAATTGAACTTTGTTGGAAAGACCTTCTTCTGCCCTGCCTTTCCTTGAAGCACTTGTGATGTTTTGAAGAGATCATATTCTGGTGATGACATTCTATCTGATGTACTTCAACTTGTAGCGAGCTGTGAATGTTACCTGTCACTTGATGCTTCGGAAACCTAATGCTACAGTCACACACACACTTACGTTGAGTTACGTCCGGTTGCGTTAAAAAATTATTTTCTTTTCTGCGGATCCCCACGGATGCCTACCCGTCATAGTCAGCAGTGGAAATATTGATAACATTGTTCATCCAGTAAAACAAAGAAATACATAAGAAATGATAGAATAGAAGATGAAATAAGATTAAAACAACACAAACGTATCTATACGTAAGTGTCTGTGTGACTGCAGCATTATTCTATTTGTGGACACTATTCTCTTCTTTTTTTGTTTCTTGGGTGTCCTCAAAGATTGAGTCATCTTGTAGCACATTTGCGTCCTTTCTATTTGTATCTACAACAGAGATATGAATACATTCGTGCAAGTGATACAGCAGAATGTGTTCTGCAAGACTTATTTTCCCACATGACACTGCCCTTTAGAGCACCTTCAATATATGAGATTCTTTGAAAACCGTCCTGCAATCCTATCCTAATGGTATCCAATTATGACATTTCAAATGTGTAACCAATAGGTGTGTGGCATTTTATTTGTGTTTTTGAGGACGGCATTGACCTTTTGTTTCAAATTGTTTTTTTTTTTATAATCCTACCTGAAACATTGAGCTCTCAAGATTACACTGCAAGAGGTTTTGTACTTTCCAGCATTCTTTTTCTCTTTCTCCCTCTCTCTCTGTATCTTCTTCTCCTTTTTCATTTTTCGGCCTATCCCTTTATCCCTTTCTATGTCTATCTGTCTTTCAGTATCTCTCCTCTTTGGTTTTTCTATCCTTCTTTCTTTCTCATTCTTTCTCTTGCTGTGTCTTTCTTCCCCCTCCCGTCTTCCGCTCTCTCTCTCTCTCTCTCTCTCTCTGTCTCTCTATCTGTATCCCTCTATCCTACATGTAGACTTATGGAATTCCTCTTCCTTTTTGTTATTCTCCTCACTTCCTGTCTTTCTCTCTCTCCTCTTTCTATCTGTCTCTCTCGTTCGTGTATTTTCTTTTAAAAAGTCTATCTGGCTCTCTCTCTCTCTCTCTCTCTCTGTCTTTCTTTACCAAAATCACAGCTGTCTTCTCATCTCCCGGCCACCGACTACAAGGCGGTGTTGCAATTCACACCTGGCAAGAGCCACTCGCAAAATTCAATATTACTGGGAGTAAAATTGTGCTATCCCCTCGTGTTTAGGGATTGCATTGTAATTGTATTCCATTGGGATATCATTGGAGTAAAGTGAATTGCATCTTGTTCAAGTTTACATCGATCCCTTGCTCAGTTTATGTACATTTTAATCATTTTGATTTTTTTTTTAAAACAGTGTTTCAATGTTGTACAAATGCATAATTATGGTTTACTTCTAAATCACAGTCCCAATGGATAGATATCAAATATATTTTGTGTGTGAAATTAAAATGTGGAATGTATTAATTGTTTCTGAATGTTGCAAAAGCACTTGGTGTTAATTATGGCCAGTGTACTTATTTGAAATTGGATACATCTTGTATTTCAAAGGTTTTCTCTCGTCAGTCAGTCATCATTTTAAAATTTGAAAATTTCTTTCAAAAAGAACCCCACCAATTTGGCAAATAGATTTAAATGGTACGGTAAGTTTAGAAATTGGTTCATGTTCTTAGTCATCTACCGTTCATGAAATCAATTTAAAGGCATTCCTTCTGTCATTATTTGCTTAAATCATGAATGGAACTCCAATTTTGTTTGGAACGTGAGTATGAGGTAGAATGCCCTCCAATGTTATATCGCCTTTGGCAATTCTGATCACAATACGAAAGAGAAGAAAGGGACATATTCACTTTCAAGGTGTGTTTAGCGTTACTCTTTAGATCCCCTCCCCTATTCATCATTCTTTCTTTCCTATCATCTCATATTCATCCTGCTTCGTTCTTTTTTAATATCTGCCAATCGCCCTTGTCCTTTTTGATCTCCTTGTCCAGCCCATTTTTATAAACCCAGCCGAAAAATTATTTCATAGTCTATAAAATTCAGACTTCTCATGTTGTACAGCAGATATGTACTGAAGCCATAAGTATGAATTATTTACTAGATGATTATAATTTGGGAAAGAGTTAATTCAAAAGGCTGTATGATCATTCTTATTTTCATTTGGTGAACGCTTGCATTTGTTTACAGTCTTACGAAGTCATTGAGGGTCTTGTAGGAAAACTACAACCTGTTCACTAAATCGTTCTCCTCTTACCTGTGCCAGCAAGCGGATCACCTTCTCATCTTACGCACACCTCTCGTATCGTCTTTCAAATCCCAGGTTAAGACACGACAAGATGAAATATGATTTCTTCACTCTGTCCTTAAACTAGGCCATTTATAATCAATGATGAAATCGCCCAAGAATCTTGTCGTAGATTGCCTCTTCGGTTCTTGTTCGTCAAGATTAAGCAGTGAAAGTCTCCTGTGAGTCACCCTACCCCAACCCGGTCAGGCTCTGCAGTGCTAGAATGCCACAGGACCACCTAAATATGGGTCGTGATTCTAGGTCAGAGCCAACCTAACTAATAATGACACTGTTGTATGTGGTGATAATGAATGTGAAACATTTCACGCTAATGGTGTCCATCATGCCCACATCAAACATTCAGATTTCTATTCAAATTTCCACACTAACATGCTTATGAAATCTTGAGTTGCTTCCAGATTTAGGGATAAAATTCTAGGTCAGAGCCAACATAACCTCTTACATGTGGTGTTACCGACCAAAAACATTTCACACTAAATGGTGTTGAACATGCCTAAACTGAACATACAGATTTGTATTAAAATCTCCACACACACCACCAAGAACTTACCAAGAAGAATGGGAAATCTTGAGTTACTTTCATATTCAGACACTGTCACCTTTCATTACCGATTCTTCATTTACAAGCTTGCATGTTTCATATTTCTAGGTCGACTTGGATTTTAAGAAGGCTATGTATTCAGACAGGAATAAAAGACGTGCTATTCGGCTTCCGGGGTTTTACTTTCACAACAAACATTTATTCTGTGTAAACACGATCAGCACTCCTCACAAGTACCTATTAATTGGCATCAACATTCAGCTTTATTGATTGCGAAGGAGAAACATATTGTTGAGTGTTCGCATTTTGACAAAGAAAAGGAGGTCATGAAATTGTTGTCATAATCTTATTTTTAAGACAGCCAAAGGCAAATCATTTACTTTTTCAAGGTAGATGTACAAAAAGATTTCCGTAATACTTACATGTATAACTGGTGTGGGAAAACCAATTATTTTATCCACAGTAAATCTTGACGTTATGTAATTAACTTTGTGTTCATAAACTTATTTAATTTTATCAATTTATAATAATGCATAAGATGCCCCATGCTTTAAAGAAAATGTGAATTTCCTTTTTAGAGATGGCAGGGGGGGGGGGAGGAATGAATAGGAGGAATAAAAACGATCTGATGATAATGATTTCCTCCTGTTGATCTTATCAATTAATAATAACCGAGTCTGCCATCAAGGTCGGCAGCGATTCTCATTGGTGTAGAAACCGACACCGTAGTACAATAGCGCGGTCTCCGACAAAGAGAAATCCAACATTGCTCCCTTGAAACTTTCTCTGTCCTCCATGTGTTTAATTGGATTGCTGGAAAAAGCTAAAAAAAACTTGTGTTTGGGATATGAGAGGATGCAGATGTGGAAAGTAATGCTTTGCAAACTTAAATTATATTTGACTATAATTGATGACATAATATAAATGAATACATCTTGACCTTAGCTAAAAAGAATGATTACACTTTATGAGTATCATATGAGTTAGAGTAAAAAATAAAATTTGAAAAATGTCTAAACTTTTGTGCATTGTACGCCAAGAATGGAACTAAATCATTGATGAATTCAGGTTTCAGTTGAGTTTTAAAAGGCTTCAAATTAAGTTGATTTTCTACGTATTGAATACAAATTATAGTTATAGGATTTAGAGGTGTTAGAGATAAATGTAATGTGTAATTGAGAAGGAAAAGATTAGCCTGGAGAATCCTTCCGATCTATTCCCGTACAATGACGTATAACATCAGATTCTCCCAGCGTATGGATGAGGCATCCTTTGTATATATGTTATGACGATGTCCAGCCTTAATGAAATGGTATAGATCCGGCCTAGCGAGTGAAATTGCCCGGCCGATCGCGTCAAATGCGTTCTCTGGACCAGAAGATCAGAGACTGGGTGCGTCCAATTTGAGGAATTAGTGCTGTAGAGATCGCTTAACATCTGCTACACGCAATATGCGTTCACCTACCAAACCTCTCTCCTAGTCCTATTGTGCTGTACAAACCCAGCGTGAGGGATTCGATTTGAGGAATATGATGTTTGTAATTGCCATGTCGGCTCATCTTTGTATTTATAATTTATTTGAAGGAGATATGGGGGGGGGGGGGGTAGGGGACTCCTGCCCATCAAGTATATACCAAAACCACTTGTTTGACACAAATTGAATTAGATGATTAGCCAAAGACTCCCTTATTTCCGGCTATCATGGGAATTCCTAATACACGGATACGCAGCGTGAGTCAGTAGTAGAAGGAGATAGGTATGTTTTATGCTGACTGAGCATACCATGATAATAGTCAGAGCAATACACTTCAACGCAGATAAATTCTTACATTCTTTGGGGCTAATTTTCCTGTTCAATTAACAAATGGTAATACTACAATTATTGTTTGCATTATTAAAACTCTGTCCCATTATCTCACTGATCATTTCTATTGTCTTTAATGGTCTAAATTAGCAGTTGGTCATAAAGAAAAATGGAGCTGCTGATTTCTAATACCTACTCTTAACTAATTGGATTGCATGCCTGAATATTGTCATTGAATATCATTACCATTAATTTTTCAGATTATTTACATGCTCACACGCAGATTATTAATGCAATTTAGAGAAAATTATTTCCTTGTCTTAATTTCCCACATTATTCTGTATTAAAATCTTTATGCTTCTCGAATACTTTTGGTTAGCTGTAAAAAAAAATCTACAAGGTACAATAAGCACAATCTACATGACAAATACAAAACAAGGAAAGTAGGATATATGAGAAGTACATGTAGGTAAGAAAAAGCTCTTTTTTTTTAGTGTGGGACAGCAAAATCAAAGATGCGTTAAGAATTTGGGTGATAGGTTCGTTGTACTTTCACCCCTGCCGACGACGATGAGGAGTAGGGTGCAATCCCTGTCTATAGGGGGCTGAAATAGCAGAGGAAGGGTGTGATTCAGAATATAGGGGGGAATTATGTGATGATCATTTGAGCATGCATTATCGTAAAGTGCTAGGGGCAATTAAAAAGGCCCATCCAAATGCACAACGATCCTCACATACCCCCTAAAGCTTTAATACCTTCTCTCATCCTATATTCATGTTCAAACCATCAACTATTATGTTTTTGGAGCTAGAAAGACATTAATTCTGCTTAAAATTACTTGAGCTAATGCCCTTTTTGCTTTTGGGTTAGATGTATTTCTCATTGCTCCAGTTTTTCCAGTTAAGCGTTAAGTATGGTATCATAGTAATACTTCAAAGAGGAATGAAGTCAAAAAAGGTGCAGACATAGTGTATCCTTTAAATAAAAAAATTAATAACTGGTGACTTATGATAATTAAATGCACTTCTAATGAAAGACAAGTTACAAAATGTTATTTCTGTGCGCTTTTTTTTTTGGGGGGGGGGGGATTGAGCATGACTTGTAGCTGAAATGGCCATCAAGCAGGCAAAAAATTTAGCCATATATTTCGCTCATACATTTTTTGCTATTTGGAATTAGTTGGAGAAATTTGTGAGGGCAAAATTTAACGAGTATGGTGATGTTGCCATAAAATATTATTAGCTTCATATTTCAATAGATATGTTTGCAATGATCGTCTCTTGAAATAACATGGTTTATATAAATACATGTCTTGTACAGTTAAAGCAGACATGTTTTCTACTCATTCTGAGTACATGCCTATCAGATGAAGATGTGAAAACATTATCGTTCTAATTTTTGTTTTAATCCCCAAAAATTAATTTTATATGCTTCTCTGAATTTATCTTGGTGTGTAACTAGTAATAAATTAGCATAATCAAATTAACTTGCCGCACTATTATTTTTCTGTGAAAAACGCTACAATTGATAGAAGATGATCGTGAATAAAGACATGATATGATTGCTTTTATTTAAATTTTACTCTTTAAAGTTGTTACTAGAAATAGATAAATATTCATTTAGCAAGTGTGTTTGCTTGAGCCTCGTTAATTCCTGTTGACACGATGACCTGTGCGGGCAGCAGGTAAAGTGCCTCAATAGATAAAACACTTGTAATCTTAGCGTACTGGAACGCTCCATCCGATGAACTTCTGCTGTAAAGAGGCTTGATGACCATGTAAGAGGGCTGGTTTAGTGATCCCTGAGGGCCAGATTGAGGATTTGTGTCTCTCCTGGGGTCAAATATATCCACCCTCACTGGAAAAAGAGAAGAGAGAGAGAAGGGGAAAGGGAGAAGGATGGGGAAGAAATAGAGAATCATAAACATTTATGCTTCTGGGCAATTCCGTCCAACTCGATTAACAAGTGGAAATTGCATTAACACTCTGAAAACCGAGTTACTCAGAGTGAATTACATTGATCCGTCTAGCTCGCTTCTCGCACTCGCGAGGGTTACCCCAACGATTGACTGATATGACTCATATGACGCGGTAGCGGAGTAGTTCCCCCACTTTCTCTCTCCCGTCTTTTCTTTGGAACTTGTTCGCAGGGTGCATTATCGCACACGTTCCTCCAGCCCTGCACAGGGGCTTGCAGCGGCATGGCGATAAAGCATTCGCCGTGATTCACGCCTATCCAGCGATGGCGACACAAGTAATCTTGCCTTGGAACGATTGATGTAGCGTGGATTGCGCCGATAGCTCATCTCAAAACGGGTGGCATCTATCTGGTGTGTCTAATCTCGTCATCTTCATCATCCCTTCTGTCTTTTTCCTTGAACTTGAGAGAAACACATGTCTTGTTTATCTGCATAAACATTGCATCATATACAGCCTAAGGGCAGGGGGAAGGCGGGCTGGTCCTCCTCAGTGGATAATAATGTTATCTTTCTGACAGTCTCTTGACGTGCTGTCCGATGTTATTATAAGTGAGGCTTGTACCATCAGCATGGTGTGCTATGAAAATATATTCAAATATTATTCTGTTTTGAAAATCTACTTTCATTTCATAAAATAGTGTTTATCTATTCTCAAATTGAAATTTAAACTATCTAGAGGAGACCCTAGATTTGAAGAATTCCTTCTCTGTTTAATTTCCTTTTTACATTTTTTTTCACTGGCAAAAACATTTATACAAGAAAATGTAGACAACAATAAAGAAAAAAAGTAGTGTCCATATCATGACAATCAGGGGGAATAAAACCACTTATGCCAAGTTTCCTCCCAAAAGCTCTATTTAAAAAAAAAATATAGACATAATTATGTATTTCTTCTTCATCTTTCTTTCCATTTCCCTTTAGCTCTTTCCTTTTCTTCTATTATTCAATTTTGTTACAATTGTCATGCCTGTTTTGATGAAGTAGCCCTGTTAGATAGCTATTAGGCTTTGCTGTCACTTTCCAATGTTTAACTTATTTAGACATACCATCATCCTGATAGAAAACCTTGCATCTCGACAAAGTGGGCATTCTCATCAAAGACACAATTATCAAGTCACAATGCATGCGTACACCATCAGTGGACTGTACAAGACATGCTTCAAGCTAAGCCTTGACAGCCCATACCTCACAATTTACACAATCAATCCACATTTTACAGTAAAATGCATTGTAGCTTTATCATATAGAAAGTCTTGTGAGGCCCATCATGCTAAATTAATGATGACATCTTCAACAATTCTGATCCTGTAATCATAATACTTCAAAAAGAGCGACACCGCATTTAAATCCTCTAAATTGCTAATGTGTTCTTGAAAACTGTGCTAAATCATACCAAAGATAGCAAATACAAAGCATGGTATGTGATAATATGTGATGTTTGGAATGAGAGGTCAGGAGATAGTGTTAATGGTTTTAAAATTTCTTTGAGCCTTTGTAGTATTTTGGCAAGAGGGTAAATTTAACAGGATTATGTTGAACGAAGAGGATGGTACTATGCTGCACACGAAAGATTACACTTTTGTTCCTTGAATTACCTTCCTGACTTTTGAAACTTATTGAAAAGTGAAGTGAAAGAGGGTTGACATTGTTTGGAAAAGTCAAAATAAAAATTGTTTGAATTCATTTGATTCATATATTTATTGTTTTCTTTTGAGAGAACAGCAGCTGTTGACCTAAATAATCACAATTCTTTAAACATGTGACAACAAGTTGGATGCACTGGTACATCATGAATAATAAACCAGCAATTTGTTGGTTTGGGCCATATATGATCATGGTTGATTTTTGGGTGGATAGAGTTCAATTTTGGACCAAAACGTAACTGATTTCACGCAAGAAGAATTCCTGGTGCCGGCGTTTGGTCCTTTGATCTTGTCAAACCTTGATGATTAATGAGTTGCCCTGATCAGCACTTGCCGCTCACGACTCGCACCACCAACCCACCACAAAAGATCTACTCCCTGCTCTCTGGAATGGAACAGGGAGTCCAAATGGGAAGGGGATATTTCAATAAAGTTTGGGAAGAATCCAGAGGATACGCCCGATAGGTCTTGAACAGAGCCCTAATAGAAATAGAAGAAAAATGGTGAAATAAATGGTTCTTTGTGAGAACAATTGCATGCCGAATTGTGTAGTTGTGTATGAATATTATTCTATAACTCTGCTGATCTAGGCCAGGGTTTGTTTTGTTGTGTCGCTTGGAGTTCCCCACGTTTGATGAATCGTATTAGAAATTGAAACCGAGTTCATTTTCTTATATTACCAGTATTTTGAAAAGCCACAGAGGGCTAGCTCTCTGTGTTGTGGAGGAGAGGTTCAAAGACCTAGTAGGCTACAACCCCATTCACCATTATACAACCCCAACACAATGGAAATGATGATAGCCCCATTGGACTAAGCTTTTCAATCTCTCGTCGCCGTCTGTCGGGAGGTTAATTCATGAAAAGCTTTGAGCTTCATGTCCATAGCCTAACCATCACACACAATTGGCAGACATAGTCAGTGTGGCGACAGCCAAGCCGATGCTATCAGACCCAGGCTCATATGAAAACAGGGCCAAGAAAAGATCGTCGTACAATTGATCAATTTTGCATTTGAAATTTAGGCAACGTAGATGTAATTGAGCTCTAGAATGTACTCACTTTACCACTTTAAGGTGATCAATTGGGGATAGAGGAGAGACTGATTGCCAATGTCATTTCTATCCAAACAGCCTTTGTGTTTGTGAGGTCTGTAACTGAATAAGCTTTACAGAAGAAAAATTGACTCTGATCGTATCATGATTGATTCAGTTGAGGATGCTCAAAGAATCTTTTACATGAAATCCATCAGCCATGATCATTTTCCTCAACTAGTTAGGTTAATTCTTTTTTAATTCCAGTTCATGTCAACATGGCAAGTACATTGGTAACAAATAGTATCTAAAATACTGAAACATTATTCATTATAACCTAGAGAAAATTATTGATAGTTTGAACAAGAGAAAAGCTATAAATGAACAGATTGTATCTGCTTTGAGGAAAAGTTTCTTCAACTCTTTTTACAAAAGAAAGCATATCAAATAAATCTGCCCCACATATCATTATCTGACATGATAAGAAGATGTTGATAACCAAAACATGCTAAAATAACAACAGGGTTCAAGTACATGTAGAGCAATGCTAGATTTAAAAGAAAGGGGGGGGGGTAACAGCAAGTGAATCTATTTGAGTAAAAGAAAATGCATGAAATATATCGAGCAGGAATGATTTTTATCTATACTTTGGTGTTAATTCTTTTATAACTTATGCACATTTTGAAGATATTAATTAATTAAATTACAATCATCTCCATATTTTTTTTCTCCCTTCCCCAGGTGAAAGTGATGCTACGTGTGATACCATCCAGCAACCCTCACGATACAGCCTCTTTCGTCACCGTAGACACCAAGAAGAAACAGGTCACGCTCTTTGACCCCTCTTTCCTAACAGGTCATGTGTCCACGGCAGGGCGTAGAGCGGGTGTGGCCGCTCCCAAGATGTTTGCCTTTGATGCTGTCTTCCCCCACGATGCATCTCAGGTACGTACTCCAAAAGATTTCTTCTTATTTTGTATCTTTTTATCTGTTGAAGTCAAGGGCGTTTTTAATGGAGGGGGGAGGGAGATGTCAATTCATATATTTTTACATTAACGCCCATTGTGATATCAGCAGACAACATGACATACACAGTTTTTAACTTCCTCACTGAAAATTCATTTTTACTATGAATTCTTGTTTGTGAGAGTTCAATGATTTAATTTTAATTCATTTTATTATGGGACAAATAAAGATGTTTTAGTAATGACAGGTCTGTTCAATCAATATATCTGCAGCATTTATCTTGGTGCTCTACTCACCATAATTGATATTTTTAAAAAGTGGGTTGTTTTAGAAGTGTTATAATCAATTCCAGCTTGAGTGGATCTTACCCAAACATATCCAGCTTTTCGCAATTGGTTACTCGTTCTTTGTTTACCTACCCAAAATAACAAATATGGGTTTTTAGCAAGCACATTCCTCGTTCCAAAATAAATACAATTAAACAAAGCAAACCGTGCGAAGCATTATTGTGGTTAAGTAAAGAGAAGATAGGATGAGAGATATCATTAATAATGTGACCTTTTGGTTAAGTTTACCTTATTATTTATAGTTGACCTCCGAGTAAACCTCAGTTTTTTAGGGGATGGTTTTCTGCTACCCTGCATAGCAAATTTTGCCAAAATTATGTTCTTGGTTTTACAAGGCTGCATAATCTGACCACAAATTGGGTAACTTTTCTGCACTTGAAGAAATGGGGGAATTATAGGTATCTATCTTTTTTACATCTCATTCAAAATATCATGCCTGAGCATCATTTGTCTTTAAATAAAATGTGTGTATGCTATACCATGGACCTATAAAGTTATAGGTCCATGGCTATACCATTCTGTTTGTTATGTGGCGTTATACTTTGAATGTGTTTTTGTCTTCCTTAAAATCATGTGGGATTCTCATGTGATTCAAGTGATTTTCACCAATTGTTTTTTCAATTCATTTTCTCCAAAGTAGAAGTGTTTTTGTGGTTCTCTTGTGGTGTAAATGAATCCGTGAACGAAACCGTCTTTTCATGAATAGAAATAATTGCTTTCATTCCAAATCATGGTAAAGGAGACTTATTAAGGGCTTGAAGTTGGTTAGTTCTGTGGTAGGAATTAGTAAAGTATTTTAAGTTACATGCCGGAAGAGGAATTCATGTAGGCGGGGTTGAGTTTCATTGGCTGGAGAAAACCAGACGAGCCGCATTTAAATCTCTCAAGCGTTTCTCTGTGTTTCACCGCAAAACAATTTTTCCTCTTTTGTTTCTCAAAGCGCCCAGAATATTTCTAAAGGGGGCCATGAATAGATAGAGAGGTAAAAATAGAATGATGCAGCAATTATG
The DNA here is from genome assembly GCA_940671915.1 of Paracentrotus lividus. Classification (NCBI taxonomy): domain Eukaryota; kingdom Metazoa; phylum Echinodermata; class Echinoidea; order Camarodonta; family Echinidae; genus Paracentrotus; species Paracentrotus lividus. The sequence goes on along the minus strand of CALNVZ010000174.1, from coordinate 78,783,370 downwards.
AATATCTCTTAAAAAAGATATGTGCACATATGTTTGTTGGGGAAATCCCAGCACGAGCTTTCTTTATTTTATCAATTGTCTGTAGTAACCAATGATCCCTGAATTATGTTTAGAAAGTGGGAGAATTTGGCAATAGCTGCTTGTCCAAAATAACAACAATTAATATATAAAAACTGAATCAGAAATATTGTATTTTATTCTTTATTAACAGGATGTTTGAATACCTCGTTACTATGTCCCCGGGAAAGAAATGTCAATAAATTCTGAAAAAACCCTGAGAAAACCTCTGTATTGGTTGCTCAAGGTGGACTTTTCATCAATCATCCTCTCAATTGGAAATAAAGAAAAACAAAGTATTACCTGCCCATCATTAATTGATTTACCCCTTTAATAAGAATAAGATTAATTGCAAGTGTTTTACAATATCTCCCTGGTACTCTCGCCCCCTCAATCGCAGTATTCATTGAGTTTAGACCAACGCAGGTGTCTTGACGATTCGCTCGACTCCTCCTGGAATGCTTGTAGAAGTCCTCGAGCGTCTCCTCAGAGGTTTCGTCATGGTTGGCGACAATCCACACAATTGCGCAAGACAGAAATTGGTCGTTAGTTAAATTCTCATTGTTTTCCACACGAGTTGCAAACAATGCTTTGATTAGTAGGAAGCAGTGGCGTGTGAAAATGTTGAATGTGCCGGAATCAATTTTATGACTTAGGAATTTGCCATTCAAACTTTTTTCGAGACAATGCAGATGCACTTTTAACGTCATGCAATAATTCTTATGAAGGTTACATGGTATTATGTCGTATTTTTTGGAAATGGGTCTCATGAAGAATTAATAGGTTGAGACATTTTATTCACAGTTAGGTTATTTCAACACTTTTCATTTGTATGTAATTTAGAATTTTATTTTTTTTTATGTCTTAATCGAAGAGCCGAATACGAGTATGCTCTCTAAAACATCTTCCTGGACATAAAAGTTCCTTGTTTTTGTCACCATTACCAATCTCATTCAAATTCATTTTCCTCTGCCTTAAAAAGAACAGTTGCTGGAAACTAATTCCTAAACTAGAATCGTAAGTACGTGTCAGAACCATGAAATTTTTCATGCTCTGGATGTAATCAAAACCAAGTGGGGTAGACAATTAAATATTGACTATTGCGTTCATTTACATTCAATTAATTTGATTCAAGATGTTCTTTCGATATCGCTGCAGAATTTTCATAGAATTGAAAGATTTGCAGCCGACCCTAAAGCTCAAAGGACCTTTATTTGCACAGTGGTTTATGACTTTTGTATAACTTTTCATATCAAACTACAGAAAGTGTTTCCATTTGGATTCCAATACTTGTTTTGAGGTGTTTTCCCAAACAGCTTTCCAGTACTTTGACTCATTCGATTACCTAATTGAATACAATCCTTTTCTGTAATAGTTTTTGCGTTTTTCTTTGGTTTCTTTTTCTAGGCTGAGGTATGTGCGGGCAGTGTAGCAGACACAGTACAGGCTGTAGTCAATGGAGCGGATGGGTGTCTCTTTTGCTACGGTCACGCTCATTTGGGTGAGTACCTAGCCCCCCCCTTGTAGACCCCCAGGTATCTCCCCCGCCAGTCTTTATCCCGTTTAAATAACTCTTTTGTCATCCAACGAACGTCTGTGTACCCGCCGGCATCCTTTGTGATGCCATGCACGACCACTAGCGCCATAGCTGATCGCTCACCTAGAGCTACCCGGTTAATCCTCAATCGATCTCGAAAAATTGCAGCATTGCAATAGTGCCTACACTGCAGAAACATGTAGGTGCAATCCGTATGTACCCAAACTAGCAACAAGTCCTTTCTAGCTCCCCAAACACGACTGGTTTCCTTCCTCATAAATGTAGCCTGAAATTAATTTCAATTGATGCAAATGAATCAGCCAAAATTGAGTAATGTACCAAACATCTACCGGCATATTTACTTCACTTATTAATCAAGCAATTCTGTATTTTCTCTAGACCCTGTACTGGTTTCCAAACTAAAATGGATTTTTATTACATCAATGTTGATGAGATCTAGACTTCCAGTTAATTATGTGTAATTTTAGGCCCAATTCATTGCATTGTGCAATTTAAAGAATTATTAAAGAGTTATCTTTCCTTCCAGGAAGGCATCCAAATAAAGAATTAGTTTCCACAAAAATGTGAAACCTCAATCTTCATGATTATGTTGATATTACCCTTTAATGAGGAAGCTGTCTTTGCTCTTATGAAAATTCCCTTTATCACAGACCAAAGGGTTTAATATGTTTATAGGGGTATTGACCAGACTTGTCCTTAATGCAGACTATCAGACATAATAAACCAATCATATATTGATTTCTGTTACTGTTCTGGGGGTATTTCATTTGTTTAACCACATTCATGAACCAGTCAAGCGCGGCCCTTCAAACAAAGCCCTAAATTGCGGTAGTGACACAAAGCGTGTCATCTCCCCTTGTCTCATGGACGGCTAGATTTCTTGCTCTAAATGTCAAACAGAATTACTCTTTATCTCAAACCATGATCAAACTTTATCATTTAATGCCTAATTAATGTATTATCATTTTTATTTTGTAAGCTACCTCAGTTGAAAGAGAAAAGAGATGAAAACTTGTCAAATGAATAAAGCACATTTTCCCCGTCCATGAATATTAGACCGTGACATGTCGATGGAATCTCTAATGTGAAAATCTTGGCTTCATGACTAGTTCTATCTGACATATATTGATTTTTAGTTTGTTCATCCTATATTTGTAAAGTAAGTTGGATGAATAGAATGAATAACTATTATTGTTTGATAGAATAATATTTTGTTGGGAATCACAGTGCCATAGGTTGTCTAAAGTTTCACGCTAGTAAGAATCATCGACATGATAACATTTTCAATTACTCCACTCCACAATTCGGAAGGAGCGCTCCCTTTGAAGTACTTACAGAAAATGAAATGTCAATATTTGACGATCTTCTCCCCAGAACATTTTCTTGGGATAATGTTATCGGTCCCGTGCATCTAATATCTACCTTCACGATTATCGGTTGAAACATCCATAAATAGAATATGAAAGAAAATCCAAAGTACCTAGTAATGGTAATTGAATAGCAAATAGAGAGAAACTGGCTGGAATTAATTTTGAAATATACATCATGCACTAATTAGGAAACTGTAAGTAAGCTTAAGAAAACTTGCTGTTCATAAAGACTCATTGAAAACTAGTTTATAGTGACCATGTAACTTATTACTCTATTATCTATTCTAGAAAAATATATATTTATGGTTATCTTTTATTTGTATTGTAAAATTCAATCAATATTTGGTGATTATTTTTTGTCTTTACCAGATCTTTCTTTTGATCTTTTATATATACACCAAGGAATGTCTTGGTATCCATCTTGCAATCACTAATTTCTCCCCTCCCCTCCCAAATTAGGCAAGACATACACAATGATTGGTTCAGACGAGTCTGTACACAAGATAGGTGTCATCCCGTGTGCGATTGCATGGCTCTTCAAACTCATCAACGAGAAGAAAGAGAAGACAAGTACCAGGTTCTCAGTCCGAGTCTCGGCTGTAGAGGTCTACGGCAAGCAGGAGAATCTTCGAGATCTTCTCATAGAGCAAGCAAATGGTGAGTAATATATGCATTGAAACAAAATTCCTATTTAATGCTCTGTCATATTACAGCAATAATGGAGATAAATTTCATTTTGAACTAAACCTCCATAGATTAAATCCAGCCAGCTCTGTGGATATTCACAAACTGTAGGATTGATTTTTATAATCAATACAGAAATCACTTTATATTTCGCATGGTTATGCAGGAATGGTACTAGACTTTTCCTGTAAAAGAAATTATCAATTTGGACTTTTTAAAGTGAGAGCTCATGTATCACTAAATTTCCACAGGGTGCCCCGATAGATTTTAAGATCCACATGAAATATACCCTCTTTTTAAACTTCAAACTATTTAGGAGATCCCAATTTCAAACTTTGTTGTCTTTGTGCTCTGTTAGCACTCAGTAACATCTCCATTATTGGTTTCACAGGAAGTAACAATGGATGCGGAACATCACCGGCCCTCTACCTCCAGGAGGATCCCATCTGTGGGGTGCAACTCCTCAACCAGAACGAGCTGAGAGCACCCACAGCGGAGAAGGCAGCCTTTTACCTGGATGCTGCTATAGCTACCAGGCTTACCAAGGGAAAGAATGGTGAGTTGATTCTCAATAGTCCTGTTATTTTGATTGTGTGTGTTTGAATCCCACCGCTGCCACCATTTAATATGAAGCTTTTTAGCCAATTTCACCTTTTTAAAGTGTGATTTTCAGCTTATTTCCAGCTTATTTGAGCTTTCCTCTGGACAAAAGTATAGGAACTTTTCAAGTTCAGCTTTATCAGCTCTTTAAATTCTTTTATCTGCTCTTTTTTTTATTTGCGGTCTCTCCCACCATGTAAATGTTAGTGCCCTCTTTTTGCTCTCACTTACCAAATTCCAGAAAAAAATTAAATCAGAAGAGCATTAATACTTTACAAATGATAACACCCTTCTGGCCCTGTGCAGAAAATTGTTTTTGATCAAGATGCTTTGGTGTCCAAGTACTTGCAATGTTCATGTAAAGTTGTTGTTTTTTTATTTTTTTTATTTAAATTATTTTTTCAGAAAGTGTATCAAACTTGGGAAATGAATTTTCTTGAGAAAATAGAATATATTTCGATCGTAAATGTAGCCATTTTCAAATCTTGAATTCTTTTCATTTTCAGAAGAGGCACATGATGGGCGATACTCACACATGCTGTTCACCCTTCACGTCTACCAATACCGCATCGATAAGTCTGGAAAGGGTGGGGTCATTGGCGGGCGGAGTCGACTTCATTTGATAGACCTCGGGAGTGGTGATCGGGGTGGGGGCAGGGCGGCTAATGGTGCTGCACTCTCCTTCTCTGCCCTCGGTAACGTCATACTTGCTGTTTTGAATGGACAGAAGCATATACCAAACCGGTAAGAATGTTGTCTTAGTTTTATCAATTGCAATATCTAATTCTTTGCTTTTTGTTTTCAGTTCATCTTTAACAATTAATATTTTTATATTAAATTCTATTTCTATGGATGTAGGTTAAAACCAATTTGAAAAAATTAAATCATGCATCTCCACGGAGCATTTCAAATTGGATTTCACTTGATTTTGGGGGTATGGAGCAGAAAGACTGCTATAGACAATTATAAGAAATACTTGAATGTAATAAATGTTAATCTCTGCCGCTGGACATAGGAATAAACCAATTGGGTTTCCTAATGAAAATATAAGATATCTGGCCTACTTTCATGACATGATCAGCCGATTGTGCTCCATTTTTGCATGACCCACATCCATATTTGTACTTGATGTCTTTTCTGGCTCATGGGGTTGTGATGTTTAACATTATTATAGAAAGTGTGGCCTTTCTTAGACAAGTTCAATCTTGAACTCTGCTCATATAGAATTGGAAATCAAGAGCAACTGCATCAAATTGATTCTAAATTGTTGATATCATGGAGTAATTTTGTTTGTTTTAATCACCAAAATATAAACCCTTGTTGAAAAAACCTTGCTGAAACTAGTTTGCTTATAATATTTTTAAAGCCCCTCTTATTTACCCGTAAAGACTCATATTTTAGACCAAAAAGTTTTGGGAGTTATCTGTCATTTGTGTATTTTCAAACATTAAGTATTTTGCTGTTTCATTCTTTGGGAATTCATTTTCCATCATCAGCAGAACTTGCAATTGTCATTAAACATATTTTCATATATTTGAAATACGTACTATCTGTAACTGCCACAATTAATAAGGCAAACACAATATCCAACGTCTGATACGGTTGATGAAAACTTTATTCATACAGAGCCGTGAAAACTGCAAAACAGATATACAGAATTCACCAAATGATAATTATATCGAATATATACATGTGTAGATAAAATATTTGCCAATTAAACATAAATGTCGTTCAAGTCATATTCCAAATATTCTCTCAATGAATGAAAACATCTTTGTAAATGAGACATACTAGTAAATCATTTAAGTAATATTAAGACATTTTACGTCACAGTATTAATCCTTGAATATTTTCTCTAATGTCATGCTAATAATCCAAGTAAAACAAACATCATCCAATTTAGGAGTCAAAAACATTCATAACATATTCACAACAGATTCCACAATCATTACGTAGCTGAATATTCAATTTTAAGGAAAGCAATAATAAATTCATAAATAATTATGAGCAATATGAAATAAAACACTTCTTCCGATCCAACTTACCTCGTTGGGTGGACACTATTATAAAATGGCAGTCAAAAAGTATAGAACGATCAGGAGACACAAGGAAAGGCTCCTTCTCAAACCAAAGTTAAAAGCAAGAGTGACAAGATATCAAAGAATAAGTTATTTTTTGGTTGCTATGGTGAGCGCATTGATATCATAAATCACATAAAAAGTTATATAACAATTAAATCGAAAATGGCAAGTAATATCGGATAAAGTGTAAGAAGACATTATACAATAACATTATATACAATAATTATTATACAATTCATTCGATAAACAATTTCATTAATACACAAAATGATGGATTATATTTTATAATCAAGATAATTAGCGGTAAAAAGGTAAAAATACTTAGGGCAATAAAAAAGGCAGCGCATAGCTCAAAACGCGCCCCCACAACGCAACAAGGGGCGCGGAAGCTGCCCAAACTAGGCCGGGGGCAGCCACACTATCAAACCAACATTTCTGCACATTCATTTATCACCATCATCATCCCTATCTTTGGCAACATTCTAAAAGTGAATAAATATCCGACTCTGAAGCTCTCATGCATTGTGAATGTTTGCTTTGACTCTACTATTAATCACAAAACCATATTTGTTCTGGTTCTCTTTTATTCTCACCGCCTTTCATGTCATGGGATTTGTATTGTACCAGTCTAATCATCTGTAATGATCTTCTAACTCATGTGATCGTACAATCAATAATACATGATGTTATTTCAGTCAATTTGATTTCGATTTTAAATCATTTAATAGTATGTGTGAAGTTCAAGTGCCCTTTGATGAGTTGTTATCGATTGGGGTACATTAATGTTGGGCATTCGCATCCCTTGGGTGGGGTTAACAGTCTGTTTTCGTAATAACTATTACGAAACTAAAGAATGTAAAGCGAAAGTAATTAGTTTGTTATTTAACTCTAGGTAACTCAAGGTTATCAACCCTCTGTCTGGGGTTGTGATCAAGGTGGTTAAAAAAATATTTTTTTGAAACTAAGATATTAATGTCAAATGGTAGTCATACTGTATTTTATAAACTTGATTATTTTAGCATTTTTTTACAATTCAGTTTCTGCTTTCCATGTATTGTTATTTATAATTGCAATCATTAGATTGTTCTAATGCTCTTCAGCTTGAAAGAAACTAGTGGCTTATTCTGTAAATCATTTTAATTATCAAATATGTCAAAGAATAAAGCCGTTTTGCTATACATATACCTTTTCATTATGGAAAGCCTGGGAACTCTGAAGCAGGTTTCCAAGTACTTCCTCATCTAAAAGTCTATAATTTATGTTGTGGTTTCATATTGCCTGAGAGAAATTATCATTTTCATTCTGAACTTTTACCATGTTGAAACTGAAAGGACTTCAAGATTCTATTTATCATTTAAATCAGATTGAAATCGAAAGGAATTTTAAAGGTCCTATTAATTATTTTGACTTGGCTATACAACAAGTTGAATTAATTATTCCCGTAGGTCAAAAGTACATATAAGAAGAAGTAGCCAACAATAGTTGAGAAAAATGATCAATAATCAAATATGTTTACTTTTAATTAAAGATGGTATTCCTGCTGCGATGTAAGAATAATTTTTCATAGCAACTCCATAAGTTGTAATTATGCAATGGCTAAATACTTCTTCTTATCATCTTTTGAACCAAACAGTTAATCATACATAGGCCTACATGTAGGCCTACTTTAAACCTATTTAAAAGCTTCTGTTTAACCACAACATTTTTTGGTTTTGATTTGTTATTTAGGGATAGCATGTTAACGAGGCTGTTACGTGAGGCTATGGGTAGTCTATCATGTCGAACGGTGATGATCGCACATGCTTCAGCTGCTATTAATAACTATGCAGAGACTCTAGGAACTATACAGAATGCATCTAGGATACATCGGATGAGGAAAAAGAAATCTAAGGTGAGTTTATGACTAGGATTGTACTTTTATCCTGACCCTGTGTCTTACTTCCTTCCTTCTATTATCATCATGAATATTTTCAATCCTGTCTTATAGCTATGGGAAACAAGAAAAGCAGTCTGTGTATTAAGATTGTTGTACATTATTGAGATGCTCCTTCTTACATTGAAACTCTACTGAAGTGTAACCAAAAAAGAAAGTCTTTGGCATATACTGTATTCGCTGTTATTTTCGCGCTGAGCGGCCTCAAAACATATTCACAGGTTCTTAAATTCTTGCTGCATGTTCGTAAGCTCGCAATTGAACCCATTTAATACGTGCATAGGAAATCATGCCCATATATTCACTGGCTTTTAAATTCGAGCCTGCTGCTATTTGCACAAAATCCGCGAAAATTTATGTACCGCGAATATTTCCACGAATACAGTATCACAAATATAGAATTTGTTGCAGTATATGTAGTTTTAAAATAAAAATGGAAGATCCTGTTGACACAATTCAACTTACAAAGTTGTTATGTTATATTCGTGTCAATCTTATTTTCCCAATCGTGGTGAATTCTTATATGGAAGTGTCCAACTGACACAATGTTTAAATGGTGTTATGATGAACATAATAAGTATTTGTGGTTGTTGGAACGATGAAAGATGCCATTGACCTGATGCACATTACATAGTTATTTTATTATTCCAGTGCCTAAATCTCTTAATTCTGTGGAATCCTTTTAAGGGAGTGTGCTCCTGACACCATGTGTAAATGGTGTTATGATGAACGGCAATGAACCTGTAGGCTGTAGATTAGTAACTATCTCCCTTGACACCTCCCTCTATTCATTAGTATGCATGTGAGCCAATAAGACAAAGCATGCTTGTTTTGCCAATGATGGATCGCACCAGACACTATTGCATCCTTCCAACTACTCTCTCTTCATCCTAGACAAGAGACTAGATATAAAGATGGTACTAAGATCGCCTGGGGTTATTCAATGCATCTGTTGAAGTCATCACCCATGTACCCAAGTACCATTCATAGACAATACGTGGGGTCTTCATTTCACCGGCCATATTTACGCATCTTTATTATTTATCTTTGGAGAGATAACTATGATTCCATTATGATGAGAGGGTTTGATTGATTGTTGCCCCCAAGCTCTCTTAGATTTCCCTTTTCTCCAAACTTTCACCCCTGCACTGCCTTCATAAGCTTATTCTGTCTTATCAAAGCTATGAATCACATCTTGTAGGGCCAGGTCATTGACTTTGTCAGAATTTGCCATTCTGATTCATCTTCTATTACTTCAATTTAACCAAATATTTAATGTAATCATTTCATTAATGTTTCATGGGCAATGATACATTTTTCATGGTGATGAAGTAATTTTCTTTTATTATTCTTACTATACTTATGAAAATTGACAAGTAACATGATGGAACAATGCCCTTGTCTTGTTGGTCTTTATAAAAAAATTAGTATATGTTAAAAGGGTATTATAAAAAATGGAATATTTTATTTATATGGATGAATAAATATAAACTTGAAATTGACACCACAAAAGCTATCAGATAAACCTTTGTATTTATACCCCTTTTCTTTACCATACTCTTTGTTTGTGTATTTGCAGTACTCTGGAACTAGCTCAAGCGGCGGCGACAGTTCATGTGATGAGGGCAGGATAAGGAGACGTCGGTATGCACCTCCAGCAAACAACGGAGTACACGTAACAGATGCAGTCAACCAAAGCGATCCAGAGTACATCTCTAGCAGTGAACAGTCTTGTGATACAGTCATCTATGTAGGACCAGATGGATGTCCATTGAGTGACCGAGAGTTGACAGACAATGAAGGACCACCGACGTCACTTCCTATTCTCAAAGGATTGAGTTCAAGTGAGGATGATAGTAAATGTGGATCCTCAAGCGATAGGGAGGAGTTCCGATGGGCCAATGCTGATTCGACCAATGAGATGTCGGGGAGGGATACCGACAATGGCAGTGATGCCGAATCAAGGACTACAAAATCTCTTTTTAAGAATGGTGCTAAATCTTCCAAATTGCCATCTAAGAGCTTGATTCCCAAGATGTCTTCTTCATCTCCCAAGAGGAAATTGAATGAATCCAAGAAGGCCCCTCCTGTGCCACCTAAAAGGGCAGAAAGCACTAAGGAATCAAAGACGAGTTCTTTCAGCAGGAAGACATCTGGCAAGGATGGGTTATCGAATGGTAAAAGCAAAGTGAATGGACACTCTTCAGAAAAGAAAGTGAAACGTGACCCAAAGGTCAATGGTATCTCAGGACCTGATAGGCCACAGAACTTCCCCAGCAATCTCAAACCTCCTGCTGCCATTCACAAACCAAAACCGCTTCCAAAGCCCAAGCCAATCACAGTACCAAGACCAAAGGCTTTTATTTCATGCTCTGACACAGAGGCTGAGAACTACATGTCGCAAGAGAGGAGAAATGTTGGAAGGTCTTTCCTTCTTGTGGAAGATGATGATGATGATATGACTGAGGAGCTTGAACACAGACCATCTGGAAAGTCCGCATCTGATGGAGAGTTGAAAGACAATAGCACAAGTGAGGATGAACCTGATGAAGAGGCATTATCAGCATTGGCTGGTATGCCACTGGTCCCTAATGGGCGAGGCAACTTGTCTCCTGTCTTGGAGATTGATGATGGAGCATCAGAGAAGGGTGAGGAGTGTCCTGCAAAGGTCCATAGAGACATCGAGGATGATGGTGATGAACTTACTGCGGCTCTAAGAAACGCAGATGCTGACTTCACCACCCAGGCTATAAATCTTGCAGAGAATCCAGTAGTTGAGACACCATCAGCAGTAGACGTCTTGCCCCCTGCGCTTTCCCCAAGAGTAGAAAGGCTCCTCTCCCCCACTGCTCTAAAGAAGGCTGGTATTGATGCAGAATGTTTAATGAGGACCATTCATTCCTTAGAAGGCCTTTCAGAATTTCTGGACAAACCAATCTCAGAGATTTCTGAGGATGACATATCATCGCTAGCATGTTCTGAGCAGGACACGCTGAGCTATGTATCCAGAGATACAGAAGATGTGACTTCAGTGACAGACATGTCAATCGATGATCTTCCCATGGGATCAGAAGCAATGTGCTGCATCAAGGAACTTGGAAGGCGGTCACTGGATTCGTATTCTGAGAACTTCTCAATCAGTTTCAATGGTGCCAGTGTGGATGCATGTCTCAACGAACCCCTTCTTTTGTTAGGGAATGACGATAGAAATAGACTAGGACTTGGTAACTATGTCTACTCTGATGATGAGTCAGAGATCGCTGATGGGTCACATCGTCCAAGGAGGTCAGACCATCAGTCGGAAAGGGACACTTTTGACTCAATTTCACTGGCTACGCGAGATATTGAGGCCATCAAGCAGCTCTATGTAATTTCAAATATGAGCAATGAAAATCTCTCTATTGATGATGATGTATCAGAGATTAAAGTGCCCAATCTGTCGTTTGGAGAGTCTTTTCTGCAGGATGAGCCTTCTGTAATCACATATATGACAATCAATAATGATGAACAGGTTGTGATGAGGGAGAAGCATTTAGCTCTTGATGATCTTGACCATCCATTGAGAAGACTCAGCTGTATCAGTGATGCCACCGATGCTACCTTCAGTACAGCCTCACGCCCATCCAGCTTTGCAGATCAGGATGACATTACTCTAATAGGTGAGTGCCTCGATGGAGAGTCTAAGAATGAACCTACCTCGCCCAACACGATCAATCTTATCAACAGCTTACAGAATCTCCACATGGATGGTATGAAGCATAATGGTTTCATCAGGCCTCAGTGGTATCAGAACAATCCCAATAGTGGCAAAATTGAAGAGACGGGAAGGACAGGATACACACCCTCATCTTCAGAGACCTCTCCTGTCTGGCTCAGAATGAACATTCCAGTCTCTTCAACAACAGAGCAGAAAGGCAAGCAGGGCCAGACCACGAGCGAAATGCCAAAGAATGGCTGCACCACAAATAGGGTTGTTTCGCATCTAGATACCAGTGCCATTCTACCAAATGGAATAAGACAAGCCCTTCCAGCTCGTCTGTTGAATGAAGTCTTGAGTAACTCAAGCCCAGCGTCTTTCTACAACAGCCCTCAGCATCAAGCCAATGGTGCTTCAGTCCAAGCCAGGAATGTAGCACTCGCCCAACAACCCTCTCCTCACATTCTAAGTGCTGCTATTCAAAGTGCTAAACACCAGATGGCTGTGAGAAATGACATGCCCAAGATTCACTGTCTGGCTGACCTCGAAAAGTTGTATGGCATTGATATCCGCAAGCCTGATGGAGCTGCTACGGAAGATGTGAAGAGTGAGCCAATCCCGTCAGACCATCATGCCTTTGATGATGGCATTAAAGGATGTGATATCTCCAGCATGGAGCGGCCTCCTGCGATTGGCGCCTGCTCTGCACCTCCCTTTGAGGTGGAAATGAATCCCTACTTCTCGCAGGAGTATGATGATGCTTTGTTGTCTGGTGAACTCAAGGAAACAATCGCTGTGGTACATCAGCCTCCTAAAGTGACTATCAGTGAGGCAAGGACAAAGAAACTTGTATGCAGGAAAGAGAGCGGACAGTCAGAGTCCAGCAGTGTATCAAAGGGTAGTGACTTAACCGTTCAAAGCTGTCCTGTGAGTAGATTACCACAGCCAAGTCATCATGGCACACCCTCTAAAACCTCTGCAGCCTCCAAAACGTCTTCCCGCACTGGCAAACCTCTACCCAAATCCAGGGAAGAGAGTCATTCAGGAACAAAGAGCGCCCCTCCGTCTTCCAAAAAGACTGCTCAGACAAGTAGGATACCCCAGAAACCTCAACCAAACCCTCGCAGCCAGACGCCCAAATCAAGTGCCCTCCCTGTCAGGAAGTCTCTGAGCAAGTCAGCGCCATCACTCTCCAGGACAAAGGAAACCTCCACAAAGATACCCATCACCACTGTCACATCGGTCGATGGCAGTTCTGAACAACCTCCCAACATGCGCAACGCCAACAACAACATCGCCCAGCTCCAGCCTGGTAGTAGACTCACCAACTCCTCCGACAGCAGCAATGACAGCGGGATAGCCTCCAGTGAGAACGTTACCAACTCCAAGCCTGCCATTCTCTCTCCTTACTCCACGGTCACCAAGCCGAGGACAACCAAGAGTTCCAGCAGTGGGCATGGCAGTGATAACAGCAGCACATTCAGTGATAGTGTCCCTGCTTCTAAGGGAGTGAGAAGGCTACATGGTGCTAGCGGTACCAGTAGTGGATATGAGAGTATGCTGAGGGACAGTGAAAACACAGCAAGCTGCTCCTCTGCTCATGACTCACTCAGTGAATGCTCCTCCAGTGGCAAGGCAAAAGGCAGCAAACTACCAAGAAAGAAATTTGGAGGTAAGTGACATCAAAACATTTAAAGGAGATATCACTTTTGCTGAAGTTCTTCTAAAGGTTTCAGTTATGGAATGAAATAGTTTCTATCCCAAGTTCTAAAAATTCTGAATGAGAATCTTTTGAATACAAAAAAAAGTCTTGCAATATGACATAACATATTACTTCTATGTATACAAATTGAAAAAACATATGATAATGAAATACTGTGATTGTATCATGCTATGTATTATCAACAAGTACTCCATTTTTAAAGAAGCTTGTAGATGAAGTAAGTGAAAGCTTACCTCGAAAATGGACATTGTCCTGAATGTGAAAAATAAATAAATAAAAGGTTTTCACAATGTATGTAACCTCTCAAATTCTTAAATGTCATTACTCCCCCCCCCCCCCTAGGAGCACGAAGAAGTCGTAGTGTACCCCGTTCTTCTGCATCTGACTGTGGTCCTTCTACAGGAAGCAGCAAGTCCAGTCGCTGGAAAGACCTGCCCCCTAGACCCATCCTACCAAACGAAGAGGGTGTTGAACTCAAGGTTTACGAGGTGGACGATCCTCATCGTATCCAGCAACAAAGACCAGAAACCATCAAGGTAAGAAAAATCTTCATATAATTCTGAGTCATGTTCATCTCGTACATTAAGAATTCTGGCAAGTTCAACTTCTTTGTATTTGATGTATACATGTGAAGGGGGTGATATTTCATTCTTCAATGATGGTAATATTTTTACAATATAATGATCAAATACTGTTCCAGACATGTTGTAATTGCCATGATTTGATTGTTTCACACACTCGTATGGAGGTGGGTTTCTAATATTTCCACCATTAACCCAAGAACTCTTATCACTTTTACTCATTGTAATTTGGTTATGATAGTAGATTAAAGGGGAACACTTTGTTCTATTCATTGGAAACCATGCACTTCCACAATTTAAGTGATTACTACCAAACCGTGGAGAAAAATCCTCCTGTGAATATACTTGCCCTGTACAATCGATGGTAACTTAGTTAGGTCATTAAGCATCTTACACAGCCTGCTATACCCTTCCATGTCTGGAGTGATTCCCTTTTAATTAGCCCTCCTACTCACCAACCCAGAGTATAGGAAATAGGCCTTGGCAAGTGTGATAGAAAACTACTTGGGTTGTGTCAACTCGTTTGTATAATAATGAGAGTGCCGAGTTGAGTATTTGTCTCCCTCCCTGGTCTGATCTAGAGTCTCTGAGTGGTGATTTGACATTTGCTATGGTGATAGTTGCTCCTTTATTTCATTAGAAATGCAGGGTTGGGGTTGTGATAAGAGTTGAGAGTTACATTACAAAATGGTCATGTGGGCTCTCTCAAAATACAGCAGCTACTTATGGTATCCTGTGGATTAGAGTACAGTGCCATACAACAAGTTTTGTTATGGATATGAAGTTAGGAGCTTGATTATTGCTAGGAATTTACTGTGGAGCAACTGTTGCCTGAGCTTGTGTCGCACAACCATATCTGTATCTATCTTTCTTTCTCTCTTCAGATTGATGTCCCCACTTCCCTTGTGGGGAGTCAGCCTGTCAAGGCCTTACAGTGGAACTCTTTCCCAAGGTCATTCAAACAAACACCCCTCTAAATAGGAGTGGAATGTTCCTTCTAACCCATTGCAAGCATTGAAGCCAGGTCACTGAAAACGGGGTTAAAGCTCGAATAAAGCACTCCCAAAATTGTCACGGTCAATGTAGCAGACCGTAGAGCTATAAAAGTCATCAACGTATGAACTTCTCATAAAAACCCAACAATTCTATTCTATTCTATTGTGCTTTGGCTGAGTGACCATTACTTTTTACTGAAGAAGAAAGGTCAAGAGCAATCATGCAAAAAAAAAAAATAATAATAAATGATAATAAAAGATAAATGACATCGACTTTCTGCTGCACTTATTGTTTTTGTTTTGTTGTTGTTTTTTAACTTGTTTTTCTATTATAACCTGGCCAATGCTTGCAGTGTGTTGTTGTTGTTGAGATGTCGTTGACCATTCAGTTTGCAGCCCCTTTCTATCAAATACATGAGGCATGGATGATTAGGATATCTTCTATTTGTTGTTGTTCTTGCTTTTATTATACCATGAATGAAAGTGGTATGGGTATGTTCATTCTTGCCCCCCCCCCCCTCCATGTGTTATGTGAAGACACCATTGTAAGTGACTGTCTGATCTCATTTCTACCAATGTATGGTTGAAATCTTATTTGTTCTGGATTTGATCAACATCAACAACATAACTTGTATATGTTGTGATCTGTAATGGAAATGAATCATCTTTAACTAATTCCATTTCATTAACATTGTTCTTTCTAACCACGCATCTTCGGATCAATGGCATTCGCTACTCCTCCATCTACTAATCTCAATTACAAACATCATCAGGACACTACTAACTCTAAATCACCTAGTAAATCAGCCTCTAAATCACCAAGTAAATCTCCCAAAAAGGCTTGCGACACTAACACCTTGGGTAGCTCTGGGTCTAACGGTGCTCCAGCTAAACCTGAGAGGTATTCAACAAGGCCAGAGGTATAAAAATCTTGTGATACATCCTGTCTTAATTAGGGTTTTCATTCAAGTGTTCTTCCATTATTCTTTATGTTATCTCTCTCTCTCTCTCTCTCTCTCTCTCTCTCTCTCTCTCTCTCTCTCTCTCTCTCTCTCTCTCTCATATTCCACCTCTTTCTTTTTGTCATTTTCTTGAGAAGTATGTGCCACTTTCTGTGATTTCTTGCATCTTGGATTGAATATCCAGTATGAATGATTCCAAAAGGATAAAAATTTATTCATGATCATCAAGTTATTCAAAGTTGGGTTTTCCATAAACATTTGAATGTTAGATCATTTGTATAGAAAGGAATCCAATCCAATACCAATATGATGTAAAACAAGATAAAAGAACATTAATCAGGAGTTTCTAATTTCAACCGTGAAATGTTGACAGTGATAGACTCCAAATAGTACAGGGTGTAATATTTTTAAATTTACATTGAACAATGAAAACAAACAGAATTTCTCTGTAGCTATGTTTTTTAAGTCACACCCTTATTCAAGCTTCAACAAAATTATCCATACATTGAAAGGGTATTTCTCTTTTCTCTAAATTGCTTCATTCCAAAATCTCTGATGGTCAGACTTGTGAGGAAGCAAGCGGTTGCTCCTCATCTCTGGTTCAGAGCCGACACCGTGAGCTAAGGGCCCAACTGGCCCTAGCCGAGGCCCAGCTACAGGAGGGCCAGGGCCAGTGCCCGTTTGAGCGTAAGCACCACCCGATCAATGTTGCCAATTGTGGGCTGGTCTGCACTAGCTAGATAGTATATTCATGTCACAACCACGTACAGCACACCATGGTATATATTCCTGTATATTAACCATTCTAAATTTGAGTTAGTGCTGTGCCGCTTCTAGTTGGCCCGTAAAGGCTTTTCACATTTCCATTGATGCATTTTAGAGTTAGCTGAAGTGGATTTTAAATTGTTGAAGACCTTTCCTTGCAATATAGTTCTTTAGTTGTTGTTTTTTTGCTATAGAAATGAGTTTTTTTTTTTTTCATTTTACTTGCACTAGTGCAATTTTATTTGACATTTCATTATTTTTTGTTACCCATGGTTTTATTTGTTTTACTTTTGATCCCAAATCATGTGTTACCTGCAGTATTTATATCTATTCCTTATTATCTCTTTCATCTTGATATTTAGTTGACATCCTTTATTTACTGCTTTATTTATAATACATAAGTAGTTTTGTACAATTGTTTAATTTTAGATTTGTGTGGGTTGTGTCTTTCTTGTATTGCCTTTCATGCAGAGACTTATATTGTTTTAAAGAGAAAATAGTACAATTCGAAGTCTTGAATTGGTTCACTTTTCCATGTGTGTGCCTCCTGTGGATTCTTAAAAATTTAATTATTATGTGTCTATAATTTCCAGATAATCCTTTGATCCTTTCAATTTTAACTTCATCCCCTGCCATCCCTTTAACAATAATCCAATTTTCTTTATCCGTCTTGTGTAATCTCTTCAATACTTATTTTGCTTTATATTACCATTGTAGTATTCACATTGTCACTTTTCCATTACCTCTTTTCTTCTTATGTTATTTTACTTTCTATAAAGTTCATCATATTATACCCCATCATGATTATACTTTGTGTGAGATAAGCATGTAATTATGATGTGACTATCATTTATTGTTAAATGGTTTATTGGCAAATGGATTATAATACATTTTAAACAGTAACCCTTCCACTTTGCACACTGATAAAGATTATTCAATTATAGTGAAAATCTCTATCATCTTCTTAATCCCTTTTCCTTATGTGAAAATTATCATTATAGGATTTATTTTAATCCCTTATTATAAGCACTCTTTTCATTTGTATTTAATGTACCTAACTGTCTATATTTCCTTGCATGAGTTGATTGATTTCTTCTGTAATTTCATTTTTACCATTCCTTTGAATATTGTGCAATTTTAAGCCATGGGATAAACACAATTATGCAACACTAAATTCCATCTGTTTGCCCTACTTTGAACCCATTCATGCCAATTGATATCTCATTATTGTCGCAGGAAAGAATATTTCTGTGAAAAAAATGAATATGCTCTGTTTATTATGAAATAGCTACAAGAAGATTTAAGATACATTTAACTATATGATCAGAAGTCAAATCATCTTTAACAATTTAATCTGAAGCGATATAGTCTTGTATGAAAAGGAAAAAAGAAATCCTTAAAATTTCTTGAAAAGAGAAACTAGGGGTTGAATTCAGGGTTGACACAAATAATTTTTGTAGGCATTTATTCTATGCTGTCTATCTGTCTATCTAGAACTCTATTCCAAGATGCAGAAGGAGAGATATAGATGAAGGAAGTAGTCCAAATTGCACATATGTTCCAGTTTCACCCCCCCCCCTAAAAAAAAAATAATAATAATAATCCATTTGGAGTACCTTGCAAGGGGGTTTGTTTAATGAAATAAAGCTACTGCTGTAAGTCTCTTCCCCCAAATTTTGTTGTCCTTACATTCCTTATCAGACTCAGCAAACCCCCAATACATGGGGCTTCAAATAAAAAGCGGTTTTGCCCCTGTAAGGCTAAGAAGTGCTCAACAATTCCAATACCCAGTAATTATCATTGAAAAACATGTGCAAATAGGAGATTTTGTCGCAAAAGGGTTGAAAAGAGCCCCCATGAGGAAATTTTTTTTTAAAACCCTGAAATGTGCTGTTTGTAAGTGGTAAGTTAACCTTTTTTTATCTTTCTTCCCATCTCCTCCCTATACACAGTCCACGTTCTGGAAGAAGTGGAGTCCCAGTTCGGGGAGCTCACCCCTGCGCCCATGGAGGAAGAGACAGCCCGCCTGGAAGAGCGATTGATCAACTGCCGTGCCCATCTGGCCATGATCAAGTGCCTAAATCTACTGTGCTGCTCACCCAAACGACAGAAGCCAAGCCCAACATAGACGGCACGGAGAATCATCTTGAAGCGGGGGTCATGCCTGATTGCCAGACTGAACATGACTGAATCCAAGACCTAGATAGATGGATAAAGAGTCTTGATGTGGTGGTGTCCAATAGTCAGAATGAACGAGTTCTTGATTCTGTGAAGAACTGAAGCCAGGCACCACATAGGATAAAGAGTCGTGAAGCAGGGTTGTCCAGTTGTTGGGTCAAACAAGCTCCCCATTTTGCAAAGAACTGATGCTATGAACGTTGTTGAAGATATACTGCAGCCCAATGTATTAAAGGATATGATACGAATACATTTAGTAAAATGAAATACAGGAGCAGCCAAAATGTCATCTTTCATTGACTTTATTTTCAAATTTGCTGCAAAATGATCTTTGACCTGAAGCTCATAACTTCTGTAGGTACTAGAAAAGCTGAGGAACATTTGACAAAATGTCTTCTTTTGTCTGCCAGATTCCTGCAATTTTTAGAAGAAGATGTTGATTAAACCTGAATTCAGTAAATTGATTTCTAACCATTCTTTGAAGGAAGAATAGTATTCATCTCAATTGAGAAACATTAATTCATACAAAAGACCAAAATAACATATAAATTTTATGATTTGATTTTGTTTTCATATTAACTAGGCTTTATCAAAAAGTCGCTTTATATCACAAGTTTGCTGCTTTGAAAATGATAAATTATATGTTTCGGCTTTGAATTTGTAGTTTATATTGAAGAGCCATGATGATGAATTCAATTCATTATTCATCTCATCTCATTTCTTTATATTGGCTCATATTTGAATGTATGCTGCTAAATGAAGAGTGACAAAGTGTCATTTCAAGCAATTATGCCACATGGAGACTTTTTCTGTTGGCTACTACATGGGTTGTATACATGTACATTTCATTTCAATAATGGAAATATGGTGCTGTCATTTTATACAATCTTTGCAAGTTTTTTCTATCTTTATTCTACTTCAGTTTACATCCAGCTTAATTGAGGAAGATATTGATTGTGTTGGTTTATAGATCACAATCTTGAATATTGTGCCGCATTGTTATTTCCCTAGACAAACACATCATGGATCTTTTTGTAAGCTTTTTCACAGTGATTTTGTTATTTTATGTACAAGATATACAATACATTCGATGCACTGATTTGTTTGTGTACTAGCATTCTAGCACCCAACCTCCCTAAAATAATTTGATTAGAAAAAAAAGAACAAATTATTCATGAAGTTGTCAGAAAAGTCTCTCCTTTCCCTTTGTGTAT
Organism: Paracentrotus lividus; assembly: GCA_940671915.1. Classification (NCBI taxonomy): domain Eukaryota; kingdom Metazoa; phylum Echinodermata; class Echinoidea; order Camarodonta; family Echinidae; genus Paracentrotus; species Paracentrotus lividus. The sequence goes on along the minus strand of CALNVZ010000174.1, from coordinate 78,762,972 downwards.
AGTCCCAAAATTACTTACAAAATTATATTTGTATTTATAAAACATGTATATAGTTATACATATTACCCCTATTTATCTTTGTGTTTAACATTTCATGTAAGAAAGGTATAAGTCTTTTCCAGAGAGATAGTATTATGTTGAGTTCCCTTAGTTTTTATTTTAGTGACAGGAAGCCTTTTGTCGTACTTGCAGACTTAAAATATTCATAAAGATACTAGTATGAATTTGTAACTGATGGGAATCTAATAATGTTGTAGTATTCAGACTTTGATTTTGTCAGGACTTACAATGCCCATCAATCTAGTTATAGAGTTAATAGAAAATGTAGATCAGTATTGAATGCACATACTTGCCTTCTAATCCTCTTGCACTGGAAGAGAGATATATCTTGTAGTATATTGTAGAATTCTCTCTTGTGTATATAGCTCTGAGGAGAAAGATATTCTGAATACTTTTATTCAATTTCTGTACGATTTACTCTTGGCACATTCTATGCATTATCACCCTGGAGATTATTTGTATCTTTGCATTAATTAGTGAAAATAGGTTTGAAAATACTAATTTCTTTTATTCAATGATTTAAACCTAAATGTAAGGCAGTGTAAATTGTCTCAAATCTATGAAAAGATATATGCTTCAATTAATTTTGTTACTTTTGAAGACAAAAATAATATTTCAGGACATTTGGACTTGTCATTTGGCTTATGTATAGCAGAAATATTTACAAAATATTAATGAATCTTTCTAGATGATTGCCTATATGAAGAGGTATATAGAAATATAGAATATAGAACTTCAAAGTAACGTATTTGAAACTCTGTACAGCAAGTCTTTCATGCTTCATAAATGTAACATACAGCATATGAGGAAAAACACATCACAAGTATTTGTTTTCCTGAAAGCATTTTTACAAGCAAAGAATGATAAGTTCTCTCCTTTTTACACTATTGTTGATAAAATGATGTAAAACAGTTTACTAGGTTTAAGTACTATTCCATAAAAGACAAAAGAGTATGTGTGTGTATGTTAGTGTGTTTGTATGTGTGTCTTGAAGATTTTGGATGACAGTCTGCTGTTCATGTTGGTCATTAGGTTGACCTCCAGACTTTGGCTTTGGCTGATGAATAAATCAAGTCAAAATCAAAATGTCGCTGAAGTATGGACAACCTTTCCAAAAGGTGACTAGTTGCTGCATGAACTCCGTTTTATTATGAAGTTGTGCTTACACATTGTATGTATAATGTATGTCACAATGACCCTTTATTTATTACCAGTATAAAGTGAGAAACATGCTAGATATTTTAGCACATTAGATTGTAAATACAGAATCTTGTAGAAAAAACAAATCAAAGAAATCTTAAAACTTGTATAGTTCTAATCATGTAAACAAAAGAGATTTTATGTGCAGTAATTTTCTTTTTAAGGGCAGAATTTAATTCATGTTTTTACAATGAAAGAAGTTCACACTAAGGTGAGAAGAAAGTGATTATTATTATTATATGAAGTAGGCATCTATATGTGTTTTGACTAGAAGATTATATTTGCAATATGGTTTATTAGAATGTGTATCACGTTCGTCTTACGATTGCAAAGACGAAAAGATTGAACTTTTGTGTGTACAGACTTGTGTGGCAGTGGTCGGTTATTAAATTCCACCTTGAATAAGAGATGAACATATTGAGCCTTTAACCTTTCATTACTTGTTTTAACCCTCTTTGTGCTTGCCATATGGCTACATAATTTTCACTCACCTTTTCTAAGAAAAGCACAAAGAGGGTTAATGGCATTGTTGACGAGGGGAATGATGATGATGAGGAGGAGGAGGATGATGTTGATGATGTTATGGTGATGATGATGATGATGATGACGATGATGATGATGGAGGTGGTGATGGCAAAAATGATGATGATGATGATGATTGTGGTGTTGATGATGTTGGTGATGATGATGATGATGGTGATGATGATTGTGGTGTTGATAATGTTGGTGATGATGATGATTAGTGATGATGAGGATTGAGTTGATTGTGGTGATGGTTGTGGTATTGATGTTGATGATGTTTATACTGATGATGATGAAGGCAATGTTGATGATAGTGGTGATGATGTGATGGTGAAAATTGAGATGATGCTCTATAGTGAACTAAGCTATTACGCAGTGTTTTCAACCTCTTCAAACTTGCAATTTTCTATTTTGCATAAGTCCTCATTCTTAAAGGGGAAGTTCACCCTGGAATTTTAATAGTTTTATAAAATGCAGAAAAATAAAAGAAAATTATGAGTAAAAGTTTGAAGAAAATCGACCACAAAATAGCCAAGCTATGAATATTTGAAATTTTGATTCTATGACGTCACGTGCGAACAGCTCTCCCTTGTGTTGTGTATGAAAATTCCATGAATTTGTATTTTTTCATGGGTCTTGATAAAGGAATGGGTCGATTTGATAGAGGCAGGTATTTGAACATAGGTTTGATGATATATTGACCGCACAGGTGAAATAAATAATGATCTTCTGAAAAAATGACATTTTATGGAATTTACATTACATAACACATATAGTCTATGAGCCAGCTACAAATTTATTTACCCCATTTTCCCTAAAAGGTTTGACACCTGAAAGTGATGTAGTTCAGTACAAGGATCGAGGAAATCGATGTCAGCTGCTGCGACAGTGGGGGACTCGGCCCCCAGACCCACTCAAAAAACCCGTTTTGGGACATTTATTTACCCCATCTTCCCCATGGACCAAATTTTGTCAGTGGGAAGTAGTATGAATGTACATTGCAAAAATATATTAGCTGACAAAAAATAGTGGGGGAAGTGCAGAACTGACAGCTCCTCTCCCCATACTGCGCATGCGTCGGGTCAGTATGCCGCACGTATAACGGTGTGCATGATATCTCTGTATACATGGTATATATAAAACACATAGCAATCCTCTGTTCTCTGCTGATGATTCAATATATTAGATTTATTTGTAAATTAGATTATAGGTGACTTGCCCGTTCAATAGGCTTTGATCTCTAGTTTATTCTATTTATTTTTAAGGGAAGTTTTTCGATAAACAGAGGTCTTGAGAATTGGGTAATAAATTTAATTGACTGTGCAACATCCGCTTTTTTTTTGTTCTTTCTTGTTTTTTTCATTACATACAAAAATCTTTTCGAGGCAAAGAAGGTTTCGAATACACATTTAATTTCTATAAGATGGATAAATCTAGGCCTATAGGCTATCTTGCAGATCAACGACATTGCTAGATCCCCCCCCCCCCCAATCGCCTGCACCCTTTGGCCTTACATTCATCTTTCAAGAAATAATAAGTCGTAATACAACATTATGTAATCGTAATAATACATTTAGCTCCAAACAAGGCTATGCGTAATGTGTTAATCAAATTTATTTAATAATGTTAAATTGTTCATTACATTTACTCGCGTGCAGCTCGGCATGTGTTATTTATTTATATTTATTTTTACACAATTGAAATACAGATAAGCTTACGGATCAAGGGTTAGGAAATCAAGGAGGGCACTGATCTGTTAGTATAAAGTCGGGGGGGGGGGGGTCGCAGTCAGAAATATTGAATGATAGGGCGCGGTTAAATATATACAGAGATACTGAGTGGTTTTCAATATTGTGCCTGTGCCTGGATCCGTCACTGCAAATGTTTCACTATGTGTTGTATTATGTATATTAGCCCATCAGCTTAATTTCTTATTTGTTACATGTATATATTGGATCAACAACAGGGACAACTCCAGGATTGAAAGTAAGCCCCCTACATAATTATTTAGAGGGGTTTATCGTGTTTCATCACTTGTGTTATTAGCAGTATCTGTTGAATTATCCACAAGAATATATGGCATGTTAGAATGTAAACTTTAGTAGTACATTTTTTTTTTTTTTTTTGCATCCAACTTCCATCTGTTTGATACTCAATTGGTGCGACTGTCTACAATTATCAAGATAGTTTTCAAAGGTGAAAAATGATATCAAATTTATCAATGGGAATATTACTTTTTTTAAATCTATTAATTCAGGAAAAATGCAATATCATAGCCACATTGACCAGATATATTTTTATTTATTTTATTATTATTTTTTTTTTTTACAAAGTACATCATGTAAATTCAAATTATTTAACAAAGAGGAGAAAAAAGTAATAACAGTGGTATCAGAAATTCCAAGACTTTGATTTCATGTTTCTATTACATCGTTTGAATAGAAGAGTGTATGAGTCCTACCGTACGAAGATGTGAATAAGGAAATCACGAACAAAAGATGAGAGAAAGCGGACAGGAAAGAGAAGGGGTTTGTAAGAGGGAAAAGAAATACAGTGAAAGATAATAATGATCTTTAAAAAAAAATATTAGTCATCTGAATAATATAATAAGCACTCAGAATTGTCACAAAACACCCCCCCCCCCAAATTTGGTTTGCCTCCCCCTCCTCCACTCCTGCATGCTTTCCAAGAAAAGTGACTCATGAAACAATAAAATGGCATATAAAAAGTATATGAAAGTTGGTATTTTGGAACTTATCAAAGATTATTCAATTTTCTTCATGACATCATTATTACATGTATACAATATTATATATTTTTTATATCTCTTTCTGCCTTACACACCTCTCCAATTCCTTCTGATCATTTTTGTCCACGATTCTTCTCATTCCTTTCCTCGTACGATATACCTTATCATAATTGTAAAGTAACAAATAAATTGCACCATACCATAGCTGTCAGTTCTGCACTTCCCCCACTATTTTTTGTCAGCTAATATATTTTTGCAATGTACATTCATACTACTTCCCACTGACAAAATTTGGTCCATGGGGAAGATGGGGTAAATAAATGTCCCAAAACGGGTTTTTTGAGTGGGTCTGGGGGCCGAGTCCCCCACTGTCGCAGCAGTTGACATCGATTTCCTCGATCCTTGTACTGAACTACATCACTTTCAGGGGTCAAACCTTTTAGGGAAAATGGGGTAAAAAAATTTGTAGCTGGCTCCTAGACTAATAGGAGATCACATAGGAGATCAGCTCGCATGTGACGTCACATAATCAAAACTTTAAATTTCATAATTTCGTTATTCTTTGTTCAATTTTCTTCAAACCTTCACTCATATTTTTCTGCATTTTTAAAAACAAATTTAAACCCAGGGTGAACTTCCTCTTAAAAAAAATCATATTCAAACTTGTAAACTCAAATATTGTACATGTATGTCCAATGTCAGAATGAAATCTGGACCTATACAACCATGACAACTGGCATCATTATACTAGCTGGTAAAAGACATCCCCTATTCACATTGAAATCTCCCATTCCGTTACATAAGAAGCTAAGGAATTTGAAAACAATGGAAAGTTCCATTATCCAGTATAGGTAAAACACGACATCAGCATGTAGGTCAATGCTAAAACACATTAAATACAGAAAGATGTCCCTCTTTTCAGAGTAAAATCTCCGTATTCATTACATAACAAAACAATTACTTTGTGAAGAATAGAATGTTCCATTATTAGGAACAGGTAACACATCACTCATCAGCATGTAGGCTTATGACAATAGCCATTCAAATGGTAAATTCAAATCTGGGTAAAGACAGTTAACTTGAATCTTTGTAGAAGATATCCCCCTTTTTTAGAGTGAAATCTCCCAATTCATTACATGACAATGAAATTGAAAAGGGTGGAATGGTCCATTGTTAATCCTGGGCAATAGCTATATTATGAACTTGTAACTGCTTTGACTTTGACAGATTGTGATGTGTGTTTGAACCCATCTGCAAATGGTACATTCCAGTCTGGACATAATTCACAGTCCTTTATCAAGTTACTACAAAGACCTGTAGAAATCTATGAAAAGATTTGGGAGACTATACTCGGGGAAAGGGGGGATTTAATTCAACAGTAACAAAAACAGTTGTGTCAGGTTTGAACCATTTCAAAATCTGGTACTTCATATTGACAGACCTGTAGATAACCATGAAAGGATTTTGGAGACTCTTTTCGGAAAAGGAGGAATTTATTTCAACAGTAACAAAAATAGATGTGTCAAGTTTGGAATGAACCATTTGAAGATTGGGTACTTCAGAGATTCTAAATCAATATAGATGGTAAAGTGTACATTACCCAACATTATTAATGGAACAACCTATTCTGTAGGCCTACATTTAGTATATTTGGAGATGTCTAGAATATTGCGCAATAGCTTGAAGGTGATGCGCAATAACCTGAAATGTGTCTAGTTGGACCAAAAGTTTTGCACACTAACCTGAAATATAATCAGTTAATATGTAGGCCTACAGTCCACTCCCATTATAACAAGAATAAATATGTGGTTTTGTTGTAATGAGGTTATTCTCCTGGTCAAAAGTTTTTAAAAATTACACACGATGTGTGTGTGTGTGTGTGTGTGTGTGTGTGGTTTTGTTATGAGGTAATTAGTCTGGTCCCGAGCATCTCGTTATAATGGGAGTGGACTGTCATGCATTGCGCAATCATTTGCGATGATAATTTTAAGACCCAGCTTATGGAGCAATAACCTGATATGCTATGGGGTTTCATATTTATGATACTGATCAAAGCTGAGGTTAAATTCTATAATACTTTTTATGAAGTTTTACCCAATAAAGTCTGCCAACCCTTGCACCTTGATATAAAACCAAAAGACGCCTCTGAGTAAATGCGACAGCAAAAATGTTAAAAAATACACATTGACTTCAAAAATTGCATTATATTTACTTTATTCATACCACTATAATACATTACACATTAATGTAAGACTGTACAAAACTGCAAAATCAAGGATGGAATGAGGAATAGTTGAATCAGTGTAGATCAAGGTGAAATTTTAAAATTGAAATATTAATTTTTTTTTATAATTCTAAATCTTTAAATAGACATTTATATTTTTAATACAAATCTCAAGACTTTTCAAAGTAAATATACAACTCATTACACACTGAAAATAATATACAAATATATACTTTACAAGTCATATAGTTCTCTTTAACCAAAATAGAATATTTTGGTTATATTCATACAACAATATATGAGCTCAGTTCCAAAAGGCACTGCAACAACTTTTTATGAATCACATCATTATTAAGGCAGGTACATGTCTTAGAACAAAATTGTTTAACCTTACTTTTGAAAACAACAATTAGTTGACGAGTTTTTTAATATCAATTGTCAATTGATGCCTGAACAAGATATGGTAAACAAATGCATTTTTCTCTGAAGTAATACCAATGGATGCAGTGCCTTTTGGAATTACACTCTTCATATATATATCTAGGCAAAATGTGATGGCCGCATCCACATTACGCAAATAATTGTTATCTTCATTATTTATGTTTACTTTTCGCTTGGATATTTAGTTATCCCATGGACGTAAAGTCTCCTTTTAGTGACATTTGCATTTTCTTTTAAATCCAGAATGATATTTGAATCACATAATACACATTAGCAGAATGAGCAAAAATAACTGACAGATATTAATTTATTATTTCTGGTGCTGTACATCAAACAATTCTTAAATAAGAACAGTTTGAATTAAAATGAGCATTGAAATGATTAAATTGGTTTTGTAAAGAAAAATGTAAAATCCCTATTTTCGTGCACAATGTCTATGAGAAGCACTGAGGTTTTAAGTAGTTTAATCTACATTGCTTCTTTGAAACCAAGGATAAGAACATTTTTGTAGTTCAGTCGGTTATTTATTCATTGCTTCATCGGGAGTGGAGAATGTGCACAAATTATTCACAAACCAGATCATATTGCATCTGCTTAGCACTTACATGATATTATTTAACTAGTGTCAACATTCAGTATTTCCAACATGTGATAATTATTTCCTCAAGTAAACTAGATCAAGTTGAATACATTAAAGCTTTTATTTGAAGTCCAGTAATATCTAGGGGTATGTTTTTTGTTTTCAAGTTAATTTGAAATGCAGCCTCTGCATAAGATCACATTCTTATAAAATCGAAAGAATATGCTTTTCAACAAAACAATCATTATCAAAGTCTATTAAAATACTTCAGACGGATATCTATCCAGATATCTCAGCATAAGTCAATTCATATCAAATTTCCAAATTGACCAAATTCCAGATTTAGTGTTCCATTATTTAGCTCCTCTTTCTTCTTTGTCTTCTGCTTTGTTTCTGTGGGTCTGCCACCAATCCTACACCATCCCTGGTTTTGCATACATGGGGAGGTGGTAATAGTTGTAACTCAAGAAACTGAGTAGTCTCGTCTCTACAGCCCTCTTATTGCCTTGCCGCTCAAATTCCTCAACCAGGTACTTGCGGTCATGGCTTTCCAACTAAACAGGAAAAAACAAAATAAATAAAATAAGATACTTTGATAATACAAAGGGACATTATATGTGTAAATTGTATACAACATTCAACACAACTTCAATTGGAGAAAGAGATTTAGTTCAACATGGTAAAAATGCAAGGACAAAAATTTTCAGCTAAATGTCTTTGTTTGATGCCATTCTGCAGACAATGCAATTCTACAGACAATTATCTCACTTAAATTGATAGGTGCATTAGAAAACTATTAATTATTCAACTTTACAGTAAAGTTCCTTAATTGAAAATATATTCAGCAAAAGAAAAACTTTGAGCAACAGATATCTTTTTGTCTATTTTTTTCTTCTAATGCGTAAGATTTGTTTGTTGTTTTTTTTTTCTTCATTTTCTATACATATTAGTTAAAACATTAAAGCTATTATTAACCAATAGTTCCAAGGATAAAATGGGTGCCATTCTTGCCAGTTCTAGTCAAAGATTTATCTCCTGTATTTCTGGCAGTTTCTCCATCTGCATTTCTCTTTTATACTTTGTTTGATCGATGTACCAAATAATCATGTTGGAAGAGAGATGTAACAAAATGCATTGCCACAAAGAAATTTCTATATCATCAGATAAGAATTCTAAGCACAATTATTCCATGGGTTACAGTTTTCTGCTGATGCAATTGTCATGTTATAAAAATAATATATGGATTGAAAGGTAAATAGATGAAATCTAGATATAATCAGGCACTTGATCACATAATACAATAGAAACTCTGGGGGATATCATAAACCTCTTGTTCTTTTATACATATTGATATTACTTGTTGTATTCCACTAAGCTTGTGTTATTGTAAGCGATTATAGATTTTATCTAAAGTTTCATGACATAGAGTAATGTATATTTGTAGAGGGTTGATAAAAGAATCAAATTTTAGATGTAGCATTTTACAAATTTGGATAACATTGGTATGTTGACAATGAGAAAATATACGTATTTGGTAAACATTCCGTTTGGCTATTACTGTCATGAAAACATAAAAGGCTGTGTTTCTAGCAGAATTAATGTATTCATATATTGTCCTGGATAACTACTAACTACTGCAAACTTTCCAAATATGGAAGAAGAATCCAGTTAAACATGTTTGATTGAAATGATTGAAAGAAAATAAACAAAGGTCATACTGTAAACATATCAAGGGCTATCTGCATTTCGAGAAATCGGGTTTAAAGATTTTCACCAGTACTTAGCATTTGCAGATAGCCATATTGTCTTTTTATAGTAATTAAGTATCGAACTTTTTCATCAGCATCCATTATCACACTTAAGTTACTGGTGTTGTACCAAATGTCATGATACCAAAATCTCATGTTTGCAAAAATGCAGATAGCACTCTGTTGCATAAAACCCTCAATATATAAGTAAGAAAATAAAGCACATACCAGTAGATCTTGTGAGATAAGCTCTCTAACTTTCTCTTCCAAGGAACTCACATCCACAGCCTGTGATAAAAATAAAACAACATATTACTTAGAAGTGATCGACCCCTCTTATTTGTATCATATTGATAGTGGTATGAACATTATTCAATATGGGTTCCTGACTAAGCATGCTAAATCTAAAACACTGTCAAGTCAAAAAAGGTTGAAGAAATTAGGCATACATAGAGACAGGAATACAACTTTCCAAAGAAAATGTTTTGATTGCTTGATTGATGGAAGTTGTTTTATTTTGAATAACAATGTTAAGTTTACAGATCCATTTTGACAACAACAATTTTCATGCTATCAATACACAATCAAAAAGTTCTCTTATTCTTCTGCAGCTGCTCATGATCAAGATTATTGCAGCTTCTAAATTACTACTTACTACACATATTTAGGGCATAAATCCTGCTGTTATCGTATTTTTCTACTATGCCCATAATTCATTTCCATATGTGTAAAAAAGTTTAATAGTTGTTTTTTTTAATTTGTTTTCTATACAAAATATAACATTTGTTATTGCATAAGGATTTACTATTATAGTAGCTTTATATCAATGGTAACTACATGTACCATGGCAGCATTGCTCAACAGCCAATCAGTATACAGTATTTCATAAAAGTTACCATTGATGGCAAAGTTACAATAATAGCAACTCTTTAAGCAATGGGGCCCTGATGGAAGATCTCTGTTTAAAGACAAAGTATTAAATGAATAAATAAATAAACAACAGTTGCTGTTTTAATGTGTTTTGCTCAATTGTAAGCATTCTTTCTTTGCTGACTTCACTACTTACCGGTCTTTGGACGAGTAGTTCCCGGACTTCTTGCCTGAAGTCTGTGAATCTATCATGGAAGATAGCCAGACTCCATGTCTCTCTGAAGTAAGAGTACAGATCTTTAATCAGACCTTCATCAAACCTAGACACTAGGTTGTTGAGGAATCTCTCATGGATGTTGTACAAACAGAGCAGATTTGAAACATCAATTGGCTGAAGATTACAAAAAATGAAAAAATATGAGGTGATATATTTGTCATTTGAAAGCTGGAAGAGTGCAAAACTGTAAGGGTTAACATCTTAATGAATTAAATCTCTAATTGTTTTATACAGGAAGGAAACTGTTTTTTTCTGCAAAAATTTCATTTTTCATGAATTTTGAAAGGCAATCATCATGAAAATGTCCACTTTGTTATACAGAAATATATATCTTAATGCAAACAAAGAAAAATCACAAAGTGTAGCAGGTGTAGCACTCGCAAATTCCTCCACCTGGTCTAAATATCACCAAAATACCTATTCCCAAACATTTTGGCTTTTACAGTATTTGTCTTATACGTGATTGGTGCAATAGCATTTGTATCACATACATCATGTTGACTATATGTATCTATATGATTTGTTCTCTGTTTACACTACACCAAACCCATCTCTTAGTCATGGATCAAATCGAACCCCTCTATAATAAAAAAAAAAACTGTTTGTAGAGGTCATCTGTTTTGTCTGTGTCTTGGAAATCATGTGGGTGTTATGGTGACCCGACATATGCTCCGGCGACAATTGCTCCGCCGACAAATACTCCGCAAAAAGTGACAATTTGCCTCCGCCGACATTTCCTCCCGCCGACATTAGCTCGACGTCAGATGCTCCTGCGTCAATTGCTCCGCCGGACACTTGCTCCTCCGACACTTGCTCCGCCGACATTTGCTCCGCCGACAATTGCTCCGCCGACAATTACTCCGCGGCAATTGCTCCGCAGACATTTCTCCGCGACAATCGCTCCGAATGTGCGACAAATGCTCCGGCGACATTTGCTCCCGAACGACAAATGCTCCGCCGACAATTGCTCCGCCGACAATTGCTCCGCAAATATTTGCTCCGCCAACAATTGCTCCGCCGACAATTGCTCCGCAGACATTTGCTCCGCGACAATTGCTTCCGGCGGCAATTGTTCTGCAAAAGACAATTGCTCCGCCGACACTTGCTCCCGACAATTGCTCCGCAGACATTTGCTCCGCCGACATTTGCTCGGCTAATGGCTCAGTCACACAGGACTTACGGATAGTTACGTCCGGCGTTGCGTCCACAAAAGTCATTTTTTTCTGCGAATCCCACGTTACGCCTCAATAATTATTAAAATATACGGGACAAGATGCGGATGATACGAATAGTTTCGACCAGATACGGACACTTGCGGTCCACTTACGGATACACTACGAGTTGATTGGTCTTTGTTTTTCCGACTTACGGAAACTTCCGGATACTTCTGAACACTTGCGGGGATTTACATACGTATACGATAACTGGGAATTTGTTATGAAAAATTATATAACAACATTTAATTTCTCTTCTCGTCAATGAGTGTGATATTTTTTTTATAAGACCGTCGCTAATAGATCACCTTTCCTATTTCTGCTAGTTATATGGCTTTCAGAGTCCCACCCCAAAAGCAAAAGTGGTAGTAACCTACAAAGACAAAGGCTGAAGAAGGCCACAGGGCAACAGATGTTGATCCAAGGGCAAGCACCCTCCCACCCCGCCCCCCCCCCAAAAAAACAATAAAAAATAAAAATAAAAATAAAAAAAATAAATAAATAAAAGCAGGAAGGAGATTAAGGGAGAGAGATAGAGAGAGAGAGAGAGAGAGAGAGAGAGAGAGAGAAGAAGAAGAAGAAGAAGAAGAATGTAATGCTGCAGTCACACAGACACTTACGGATAGTTACGTATTTGTTGTTTTAATCTTATTTCATCTTCTATTCTATCATTTCTTATGCATTTCTTTGTTTTATTGGATGAACGAAATTATCACTCTTTCCACTGCTGACTATGACGGGAAGGCATCCGTGGGGATCCGAGGAAAAGAAAATAATTTTTGGACGCAACTGGACGTAACTATACGTAAGTGTCTGTGTGACTGCAGCATTACATAATTAGGTTTCAAACCACTTTTTATATCACTTTTATTATACAGGCCTTATAAAAAGATTCGGCTCCCAATAAACAAACAAAAACGAATGATTTTTTTTTAAAAATACAGAAACCGATCGAAAGATAACACATCCCAAAAGAGGTGACATGCAGCGAAATCCCTAATTTACACACTTGATTATTATATTATTAACAGTTTCAAAAGGTTTATCTTTCCAACAAAGTTTAACTCGCCTTACATAAGGAGGAAAAGAGAAATTCAAGTTATGGCCCTCCTTTTTTTTCTCGCATTTTCCCCTCAAGTATATTGAGATTAGTATAAAATTGAAAAGCAAATATAAATATTAAAGTGATTGTAATGTAAAATTGTTTCCTTTTTTGGGGGGGGGGGGAGGGTGGAGTGCATAACTTGCATTGTTTCAAATCATTTCATTGCGATTTTCGTTCGCTCTCGCATTCTAGCATTTATACACCATGAAAATGTAACCAAATAGATCAGACTGCTCTGCTATCCGAATTATTGAATGGTAAATAAAGTAATTGCGCTTTGCGCTCACGTGATTTACATGCTGACATAATTTGAAAAAAAATAATAAATATATTCTTGTCACGTGAAAAGGAAATATATGAGTTATGAGACACAAGTCATGCAGAATCCAAACCCATGGCCTCTAATTTCTTTAAAAGTATGCTATGATTACAGTATCAAAGGCCTTTTGTAGTCCAGAAGAACCATTCCCACAAAGCGCCCTTGAGAAACTTCGTTCCTGATAAAATCTAACAGATGTATTAAACATGTTTCTGTGAATATCCGTTACGAAAGCCGGAATGAAATCGTATATTATCTTTTTTTCTTGAAAATATTTATCTATTTGGGCATGAACAGATTTTTCCAATATTTTGACACAACATTAAAACACTAATAGGTCTATAGTTACTAACGTCAGTTTTGTCTTTCTTTTTATATAGGGGAGTTACCTTCGCCATTTTCATGTCGTGTGGAAAGGTAGATGACATAAAGAGATAACTATAATATATTTCAACGGTTCATACGAAATCTTGCCCCATCCTTAAAATCTTGCTGGTATCAATCCAGTTTTTGCTATTTGCAATTTCTTTAGCTCATCTAAAACAACTTGCTGTCACCGGAGAAAAATGAAAGCTATCTTTCGGGATGTTTTTTTCGTCATAAAACTTTCGAAATTTGTCACTGTCGGTATGATATCTATTGCTTTTCATCGGTAGTTTACAAACTAGCTTTGTCGCTGTACAGTAGTAACGTAATAATTAAACTCATTTGCAATTTTAAATTTATCATGATTTGATTCTCCCCGTACATTGATGACAGTCTCTTGAGTGGTAGAGGCGGGGGAGGAGGAGGAGGTCAATGAAAGGGAGGAGATATTTTACCAACAAAATTTCCTGATGCAGGCGTCAATATCCATATGAATATCGGCTCTAGTCATGCTTATCTGACAAGACTATGAAAGGTAGCACTATTATATTATTAATTCAAAAGAGTAATAAAGATCGACAAATAGAGAGAACTTGACATGCAATGACAAACGTCTTTTCTCTCTCTCTGTCTAAAAGGTGCTCGTTCTTGGAGTTTTGAGCATTGCGTCAGCCAATGAGCAATTGTTTTCAATGAAACAGATTTTCAGCTCAGCTATTTTGTTCCGGCGGAGCAATTGTCGGCGGAGCAAGTGTCGGCGGAGCATTTGTCGTTTGCAGAACAATTGCCAGCGGAGCAAATGTCTGCGGAGCAAATGTCGGCGGAGCAATTGTCGGCGGAGCAATTGCCGGCGGAGCAATTGTCGGCGGAGCAATTGTCGGCGGAGCATTTGTCGTTCGGGGAGCAAATGTCGCCAGAGCATTTGTCCAAATTCGGAGCGATTGTCGGCGGAGCAAATGTCTGCGGAGCAATTGCCGGCGGAGTAATTGTCGGCGGAGCCATTGTCGGCGGAGCAAATGTCGGCGGAGCAAGTGTCGGAGGAGCAAGTGTCGGCGGAGCAATTGACGCAGGAGCATTTGACGTCGGAGCTAATGTCGCGGAGCAAATGTCGCGGAGCAATTGTCACTTTTTGCGGAGTATTTGTCGGCGGAGCAATTGCCGCCGGAGCATATGTCATGGATTCGGGTGTTATAACTTTTATAGAAAGGCTACCTGTCTACATTGGTCTCTTCTTTTTTCCCCTTTTGATAACCTCAATAGACAGGTTTGACTGTCCATAAATATTAATAATAATAGTTGCAAATTGTATAGCGCTTAATATGAAAGAGTGTTATCTCTAGGCACTTTACAATTATTATTACCCCATGATCGGATGCTTGGAAGTTTTTGTGACACCTCTTCAATCCCAACATTTTTTTATCATGGCAGCTATTACAGCATACTCATTCCATTCCTACTGGGTACCCATTTACACCTGGGTGGGGAGGGGCATGTAGACGAACCATCTTGCCCAAGGAGAAAATGCCCGGCTGGGGATTGAACCCACGACCTTTGCATTTCCAGTCACTAGACTATGACACTTCTAAAAGAAGGAATGACTTTTTTTTTAAACACTAGCTATAAAACCTAGGATTACATGATTGTTACCTGATGTGAGAGACATGTAACAGTCTGGATGTTAGAGTATTGATTGAGATGAAGCCGGAAGTAGTTCTGCTTGGTATCTACCGTGATGATCTCCCGACCCTACGAATGTATACAAAACAGAAAGAAGCATTAAACAATAAGATACAAAAGATCTTGAGGAACATCTGTAATGACAATTGGACGACTTTTGGTCGAGTTCTAACCTCTTCTTTCATAAATTAACCAAGTCTTTCACAACAAGTACAAAAACTAATCATTGAACATAACCAATAACCTTAATGTGCTTGAGTGTTGTGCGCAGTGTAGTTCAACTGAAATTATTGAAAATTTCTTTTAGTTCACATTTCTATTAACGCTAAATACTCTTGATGAAAGTAAACATGAACAACTGGTGATAAAACATTTTATATGGGATGAAATATGTTTAGGAGTAAGAGCATTTTGATTGATTATTTACCCTACCGCTAAAAAAAAAAAAAATTGAATGTAATAATGGGCCTCCTGCTCACCATTAATGGTAGTGAGGTTTAATGCCTTACCAAAGGGCACTGACATTTCAACTTGATTTCAAACACGGAACCCCCCTCCCCCCTTCTGAGTCCACCTCTACTAATTAAGCCAGCACAACTCATTTACTGCACAAAAGATTTTAAAAATGAAACTTACAAAGTCAGCCTGTGCCATTTGCACCTCGAGGGGCATGTCCAGACCCGGTTTGCCATAGTGGAGGTAATGAAGCCCCCCTGGTAGGACCCCACCCTGGACCTTAGCACCCTGGTAGAGAGGGATCAGGCAATGTGGTTCTGGGGGTGGGGCCAGGTCATTCTCAATGGTGGGGTCAAAGAGACGGAGCATAGTGGAGGCTAAGGAGCGGCCGACCTCTTTAGAGTTGAAGTTACTGTGGTTCCTGGAGGGACAAGATGAGATAGAGAGAAAATTAAGTCAGATGATCGTTACTATAAAGGGATTGAATAACTTTCCAAAACAAGTTCGAAAGGGAATTTATAATAACAAACAATATGCTGTACATCTGAAGCGTTGTAGAAGGCATGCGGTCTGAAAAATATTATGCAACAGCTTTCAGAATTTGAATATGAAATCATGGATATCTTGATAGTCAAAAGAGCTATTGGCTTGTAAATTTCAAGGGATTCCTGACCGACCAATAGGTTTATAGCTATGTTAGTCAGATTAGGTAAGTCAATTACGATTTGAATTCATTGTTACTGGATTCCTTTTAAGCCAATCTTAAGCTTTGCTATAATGGATTGACAATTCAGAGAAACTTGGCTACCACTAACGATTCTAATATGTTTATCAAATGCTAGAATTATTATTTCAACATAACTGACAAGTATGTCTATTTAAAAACTCAACTAATTTTTAAACATTATATTCCCCTGTATATTTATTGTCCAGAGTGAAGAGGTCCATTTCAAAATCACTCATAACCTCAAGAAAGAATACTTGGCGCAGCATTAAAACCTCTCATTGCTAACCATTTTACATGTATTCTTTTCCAGTAACTTGTTTTAATTACTGAGCCTCTGTCAAGAGTACAGTGGGCAAATTACTCTCAGCTATATCTATTTCTCTCTCCCTCTCATACTAACCATTGCTCAGCTTGGTATTTCCTCTGGAACTTTGTCAGAGGTCCAGCAGCCCGGATGGATAGATCATTGGTGTGGAAGAGAGCATCGATCACTAACCGACCATCATACACCAAACATGTGTCATTGATTGCTAGATGAATAAGAAGAGATAAAGTTTTGATTATTCCAAGGAAATACCACAAAACTACATGTACCTAGAGTTTGAAAAAAAAAAAAGATGAATTGGGTTGAGATTTCGTCCAATTTGCCATGCTATTTGAGAGAAAAAGCCTGATATGCTCTGATCGGGTTAATTCATCTGATTAGATAAATCTGACATCTGATTGAGTTCAGCACTAAAGTAAACACTTACCTTTGAATGCCTCGTAGTCAACGGCTTTGCGACTGAAGCAGAAGAAGGCGGAGCATTCTAGCTTGAGAGGCTTGGTATCTGAGGTGAAGGAGGCGCAGTAGACCTCCCCGTCTCCCGATACGCCCTTCCCATCATTCCACTGGGCCAGGAAGTAGCCTTGATGTAGCTCCACCCCAGCCTCCGTCATAGTATGGTGAACCGCCTCCTGGATGGTGGGGTTGTTGAAGCAGGTGACTGTGAATCGTTGAGGAGGTTGAACCATAGCGATACGATTACCGGGGATACCCAGAGACAGTAGGGTCTGGACGGCGGTGTACGCGTCAAGGCTGCTGCCGTATACGATCGCCTTGCCTAGAGAAATTCATAGATAAGGTAGTCAATCTAAAAACTAAGGAGGATAAATACAAGGCACTTGCATGAACTGTATAGATTTTCATTAACAGAATAAAGAAAGAATTTGATTATAAATCAAATGAAATATTTACAAACTTCATAGTTTGGAAAAATTTACATATTGCCAAATCCATATTTAAAATAAACATGAAGCTGAAATGTTGAAATTTTATACAGGAGCTCTAGGCCTATAAATCCTGACAAAAAAATTTCCTTTCGACACTCTAAGAGAGCTTGTTTAGACCCCTAGGCTGTAAAATAGCTTTAAAAGGAAACAAAATATTCCCAAGTTTCACAGCAGACTTAATATATCATTAGGTACCAGCATATGGATTTCAATTTTATTGGACTGATTTTCATTTGCAGTCCCTAATCGCAATCTCTAATGTAATTTTAATCATTTCATAACATTCAGTCCTCAAAAATTTATAAAAATCTCCCTTATC
Organism: Paracentrotus lividus; assembly: GCA_940671915.1. Lineage (NCBI taxonomy): Eukaryota > Metazoa > Echinodermata > Echinoidea > Camarodonta > Echinidae > Paracentrotus > Paracentrotus lividus. The sequence continues at coordinate 78,744,846 of CALNVZ010000174.1, read as the reverse complement.
TTTGAAAAGGCATGCCATGATTTTTCACAAACTGGTATTTTGCTTTAGGACTATACGATGCATCCCAGAATAAGCAGAAGAGTTATGGTCAAATTTTATGAAATATTAAATGGATAATTTCAAAGTTCACATTTTCCTTTTTCTTTTGACACATAGTACAACAATACAAAAGAGCCACACAGATGAGCAAGAAGATTATGAATAGAAAATATTATTACCTGTATGAGGCATTTTGGAGACAAGATATAGCACGTATTTTGTCTGCCTAATTAATTTGGTCAACACAAAATATGTCACAATGGCTTAGTTGTACGACAACGGGCTGTAATATTCATACACCCCCCCCCCCCTCCGCAAAATTTGTTAATTTCCTATTGCGCCTCTGTACTAAATTACCGGTCCATAATATCCATATTTTGTCTGATCAGGTCTCCTATGCTTAATTGTAAGCTGATGAGCGTTAAGATACGAGAGTAAGACAATGGATATGCACAGAAACATTATTTTATCACAATGGTTTAGCATCATAAAACATTATTGCTTCACAATGGTTTAGCATCAAGCAAAAACTTTACGCACTTGAATAATTCCGTCACAATGATTCAACTCAGAATGCTGAAGAAAAAAAAAGAAAAGAAAAACATCCCACGACAAATACCCAGTTTAAATCAAGCAAACATATTTTATTCTCTTTAAAATGTGGCTAATTGAGGTTAACAGGTAATGATAATAGTATTGACTGGCTTTACTTTCGGGAGATACCACATATATTTCCCTCACAAGCCCTATATTGCCCTCATCTTCGACTCGTGGCAATATGAGATTTGTTTGGGAAATCTCTACGGTATCTCCCTCAAGGCCAGTCAATATTATATAAGTATTTAGTTAACTAACCTTCAGCATTGAGGAATCTCTTATTGAGCCACTTGATAATACACGCTGCATCACTCTCATCATTGATGGTGAATACGTTCTTGGGTTTGGGGCCGATGTATCTACGGTCAGGATTGTTGGGTACCTCTTTGTTGGTGACCAGTTTGCCCACATCTGCTCCAGTAGGGGCACTTATCTACAGGAAGAAAATGATGGAGAGATGTAATAAAAGAGAAAGAGGGAGAGTGTAACAGACAGCTGATTCCAAAATAGACCAATATCAGCAACAACAAGAGATGATACAAAATAAAAAGATGGCAACTGGAAAATAGAAAAACAAATAGACACACAAAGTGTACTAGTTTATGTAGTTGATTTTGATGTTGTCATTTTAAGTATGGACCTGTATTGCTGTTTATATGTCAAGAAACATAATTCTACATTTTATGAGTAATGTGAAAATAAATGAATTGATTTGAAGGAAAAAAAAAAAGAAAATGAAAAGAGACCGAAATAGAAAGAGGAGATGATAAAAAGTACTAGTGATGTAAGCAACACAACAGTCCAAAAGAAAAAGAAGAAATTTCCAAGCAACGTCATGTCCAGAATCCATCATTGTTTGCAGACTAGACAAATTAATCCTCTCTCAATTCTAAATAATTGTAATTCCCTGGGACAATTTACTTTTAAAGCCATACAACAAAACTATATCTGATGACTCAGACTACTTTTTGTGATACAAATGCAATTGTGTCCCCTTACCTGATACTGCTGTCCAGTAGTAATGATAAGATGATCATACGGTACTTTGGTCCCGTTTGATATCTTCACATACTTGCTCAATCTGGATATAAAAATTAGAAACAGGGCACAATATTATAATTCTTGCACACTTTAGGACAATTCTTTTTACAATCGACACACTGTTATATACTGTGATACAGCATTCATGAAATGCTTTTATGTTATAACCAGAAGACCGCACCCATAAAAAGGGTAACATGGCGACATATAATATCGAATAAGAATACTAGTTTTGGTGGTGAATATATAAGTACAAAAAAGAAAGCAAAAGCCTTTATAGGCGAGTCATTAGCGTATGAATCATTACACCAAAACTACTGTGTGATCCATTTAATCAGTTAAATTGCATGATTATACAAAGGTACTTTCAATCAATCTTTGATTGTTTAGTTTCACTACTCCTGGTCTTAAGGAATAAATTTTAATCTAAAAACAATTAGTGTCTATAAGTAAAAGCCTTTCGATGTAAAAAATAGATTTGAACTAGTGTCATACCTGTTATAAATGTGAATAATTGCTTTTGTTATTAATTATCCTTCGCTCATACCACATGATGTGTTATGTAGATGAGGTCATTTACAATGTCACAACTTGTAAGGGAATCTAACTTCGATATCATTTGGTTCTCTGCATAATATTGGAATGCTTTTTCTTTCATGCCTGCACATAAGCTTGAATCACTCAAAGTTGTTCATATTTGCCTATGAGGAGGTTCACATTACCCTTTTATGAATATTTTCTTATGCAGCTTTATTCTTGCATTGAAAGGATGCTTGTGACACAAAAACTTGCATGAAGTTCTGATTTTCTATCTACTTGCTTCATCTTTCAATCGGCTAATAACCACTCAGCACCATGGCAATGTATTGTGGGACAAATTCCTCTCTTGCAGTCTTGTGCCGAACATATGTATTTACCATCATTATCCTCTGGACAGGATGTTTACTGAGTACAGCAGTTACAGAACAATTGGAATCTGAAGAATCACACAACAATGGCTGTCGGCTCAGAATAAAGACTAATAGCATTAAAGCTTTCTGCTCACGTCTAGGGCTAACCTCAATACCTAGTGATCTACCACTGAACACGACCACACTAGATGCATCGTACAACCAGATTAGAGTTCTACAAAATGATTCATTTAAAAATCTTCAGAAGCTGACTTCACTGAGCGTGAAAGGAAACCTTATTTCTGATATAGAAGCAGGATCATTCTGGCCGCTTACCGAACTACGAACGTTGGACATGACACACAACAAGCTGGCCCGTTTGCATGACGTTGTATTTGTCTCAAATAGTCTTTTATCAATACTTGTGCTCTTCAGCAACAATTTTTCAATCATTCCCAGTCGTGCACTTTCAATGCTTCCTGAACTACAGAGCATTTATTTCAGTGATAATTCCATTCAGAAGGCAGACTTCTCAGCATTCTCCCATTCAAGTAAAATATCTGTAATTGAATTGGGAAATAATGAAATTTCTACCATCGAAGCCTCTGACTTTAAACCTCTCCAGAACCACTCTCTAAATTATCTCTCCTTGGGCACTAATAACCTGCATAATTTACCAGAGCACCTTTTCTCAGTTTTGAAGCAAGTGGGAACACTTGAACTAAAAATCAATAGATTTCAGGAATTCCACTGGACTTCTTTCCTTGGCAACACGACCATCGGCGCGTTGTCCGTGTACGGCTGTAGAATACGGAACATCATTCGTCTTGATAACTCCAGTCTGTCCAACAGGAGCTTACCCAGCATTGATTCTATTAACATGGAAAGGAACATCATTGCTTATATTCCGCACTATGCCTTCTGGGGCTTGTATCAAACCAGAACACTGACACTGACAGGGAACAAGATAACAACCGTCTTTGAGGATTCTTTCTGTGGACTCGATTCCTTGGTCCACCTGGACCTATCAGATAACCGTATTAACTCATTGAAGTTTGACATGTTCTCCTGCAATCCTCAGCTGCAGGAATTGATGCTGTCAAGCAATGAACTCCTGAGGATAAATCTGAGGTCATTCCATGGCCTGTCAAATCTTCTCACGCTAGACCTTTCCAAGAACGTCCTGAGGCACGTAGATGACCGACAGCAATGGGATAACCCTAGACTTCGACTGCTCAACATTTCCTATAACCAGTTTATCACCCTACACCCACGTATGTTCAGTGGAGTTCTATCTAACCTACAGATTTTGGATGTATCCCGAAATAAAATAGGGGATTACTCTGAATTCACATTTGATAATGTGCCGTCTCTTCAAGAGCTTTATCTGATCAAAGAGCAAAACCAATTTCTTCATGGAGTTTTCAGTCGAATGAGGAATCTGGTCAAGCTGGATATATCGCATGGAGACACATTCTGGACATCTATGAATCAATTCAATGGAACAAGATCTCTAGAAGAACTACGCATGAGTTACAATTACCTACAGAACGTGGATCTATATGATAATGAAACACAATCCTCTCTATTCAAGGGGCTTGTCTCTCTGAAAAGACTCAATCTCAAAGGGAATGATCTGAAGAGTTTGGATGCTGGTGTTTTCAGCCCACTCATCAAACTCCATTCACTTGATTTATCTCAATCTAATATCGTTCATCTTAAACATGGGCTATTTCGTGGTTTGACAACCTTGAAAAATCTTTATCTTGATGAGAACAAAATCGTCACCACCTCTGCTGCATCTCTAACTGGGCTGTATTATCTTGAATCGCTTTTCTTTAAGAACAGCTCATTACAAGTACTTGATAAAAACCTCTTTGTAGCAACTCCACACCTGCGTCATCTCTATCTATCGGGAAATCAAATCAGTGCAATACAGGAAGATACATTCTTCCCGACGAACCACACTCTCATGATTGATATTTCATCTAATCGTTTCACCTGCAACTGTAAATTTAGCTGGTTCATTAGCTGGCTTCAAAATAGCGACATTAACCTAAAAAACCCTGACCACACTCAATGTTACAACACATCCTTCAATGCAGTGATCGGCAAGCCAATCTTGATGTTTGTTCCAGCTGACTACTGTGGTGTTAACATCTTGTTGATAACTGGGATGTCTTTCCTGGGTGTCGTAGCTAGCTGTCTCTGTATAATCGGATACAATAAACGCTGGTGGCTCAATCACAAATTTTTCCTCCTAAAACTAGCCGTCTTGGGATACGAAGAAATGGCAGAAGACTTTAATGAAGACAACTACGAGTTTCATCTCAACCTCATGTTCCAGGAGGAAGATGAGGAGTGGGTTGTTCAGTTCATGAAACCTGCCCTAGAAGAGAGGTTGCCGCATTTGCAGAATATTGTCTTCGGTGACGGAGACCTTCCGTTGGGGATGTTCTACATCAATGCAATCTATGATGTCATTGAAAACAGCTTCAAGACAGTCTTGTTGCTAAGCAACCAGTCTATCCGGGATGCTTGGTTCATGACCAAGCTCCGTCTTGCGGCAGAGCATCTCAATGATACAGGATTGGACAAGGTCATCTTGGTCTTTTTGGAGGATATAGCTGATGATCATCTGCCCTATCTTGTCAGGTTGTTCTTGAGTCGAAACAAACCTTACATGTTATGGACAGATGATGAAGACGGACAGGAACTATTCTGGGCTCAGTTTGAGAAGAGTATGAGAGCAAACAAGGCTATAAACAATGTCATTCCTCTCTAAATATTGCAAAAAATATATATTCTATTGAATATATGTAACAGTTCTATAGCTCTAAAACTGTTTTTTATATATATAAGTCTCAAAATATTTAAATGGGTATTTCTTGATCCCTGACAGACACCAATAAAGTTATGTTTGTATTTCCTTTCATGTTTTATGCATGTGAAGGAAAAAAAAGTTTCAGAAAAGTATGAAAAAATGAATTAATATTCCTGGGGTCAGTGCATATTAACATGTGTAAATTTGGGGAAATTAGGGACATTAAAAAAAAAAACAAGATTATTGGAAGCACTAAATAAATCTACATGTATTTGGCCTAAACCACTACAATTGTAATATTCTTAGAAGACTTCCTTGTTCTAATAATATATTTGAACAAGAGTTGGTAACAGTTATGTATTTATTGATTAATTGATTAAAAGTGACAGTAATTGGTCCAGATAACATATTTCATTTTTGTAGATATTGAAAATGAAAGTAGAAATGCTAATGAAGTAAGTGGTGTGAATATAGTACATTTTACCATGTCATATCATGTATCTCAGTGTGGTTAAAATGTCATGCACATTAACCCATGATCGGAGTGAGATACAAGAGAGCTCATCATGTGTGTAACAATGAATGGTATAGGAAAATGGGATCAAATGGTTTCGACACATGTCCCCCACCCCCTCCCTTTCCAATATCCATACTCTCTAAGTTTACTTGTAAGAGGGACTAACCTGTTTATACCAATCATCTTAGAAGAAACCATGTTCACCCATGATCGGAGTGAGATCTGAGAGAGCTCATCATGTGTGTAACAATGACTCGTCGAGAGAAACTGAGATCGATTTTCATCAAATGGCATATTACCAGGTAGACCATTGGGAGACACAAGGCACAGGTTGTTGAATCTCAAGTGGGGGCTGAATAACAAAAAATAGTGAAAATATAAGTAAAAAGATATGACAACTTTATACTCGGCTCATAGTTTTCACATATTATTGCCGATGTGCAAATATTTCGATCAAAGTTTACCTTGCTAGAAATGTGCTTCACATTTGAATGTCACTTATATTTGTAATAATCCATATCAATTCAGTCGTTCCAGTACGCAAGTGGAGTTTTGTCAATATAAGAACCAATCAAAGCAAAACTTTGAGAAAGAAGATGGACTTGCCATACGTTCCTTTACCTGTTCATTTACACTTCAAAATGTGAAGACAATTTAAAACATCATATTGGATACTGTATATGCCAATATTTGAGCATACGGATATTTAGAGATTATTGACAAGTTATGGAAATTTGTGAGTGGATAATTTCATGATTTTTGTTTATGTTTTCATTACTATAAATAGCCTTATAAAAGTGGAAATTGTTATGAGGACAGTCTTGCAAAATTCACAAAAATGACGACTTATACAGTAATTTGGTTTATTTTGACAAGTTCACATGAATTTCATATAGAAAGTTTCCACATAAGGGCAGGTAATGGCTCGATACAAACATACCAAAATATCCATTCTTAGAAAGAGAACAAAACACACAAAAAACTTACCAGAATGCGAGTGTTTCGAGGAAAGCAATGCCTGTATCTGAAGCTCCAACCACGACAATACGAGCATTGATGGTGACCTTTGGCTCCAAGGTCAACTTCCTGTTGATGTGACTCAAAGCATACATCTCCTGTCATGAAGAAAAGTGAGAGAGGTTATTGTCTTTTCTTCTTTTTTTTAATTTTTTTTTTAGGCCATTGCAATGTTACAAATGTTTCAATGCTAGGATGTGGCATAATAATACTTGATGATTGAATTACAAAAAACAAAAACAATGCAAATAGATAACAGCTCATATCAAATAATACTTAGCAACACATTTGAAACACATGGGCAAAAGAGTTTAAAAGAGTTTAAAAGGAGCATAAATGAAAGAAATCATCAATCAAAATGAATGATTGATGAAGCATCATGGCGCAGCAGATAAAAAATTTGCCTAAGTCCAGGTTTTCATATTTACCAAAATTAAAAGGGCCCAGGAGGAAGGGATACCAGTAATCTATATTATATAACCTCGCCCAAAGGATATCTCATACAGCATAGTTACAATCTTCAGGTGCTTACAATCTTATCGCTCCAGTAATATAATATCTTGTTGATTGTAGTAATTCAATTCATGACTTGAGGGACTATGTATTCAACACTTAGGATTATAAAGTCAAAGTTAAAGATGTAACCATCACAGATGGCAAACAAGCACTCTACCAAAATCCATTTTATATTTATTAGAATCCTTATTGTTATTGACCATCTGACCTTTGTAAGACCCCTTTTTTTGGGCCTAAAAGAGACAGAAAAAATATCCTGAGAGGCCACTGTCCATGTGAAACTTTTAAAAATAATAATAAGGACTCAGTCTTAAACTTTTGCAAGTCTTCAACCATAAGATGGTCCTATTACAAACCATTAAAACTAATTATAGATCATTATCAATGAAATTCCCATACGGTTTTAATCATCAGAATAAAATTTGAAATGCGTTTCATAAATGTGACTCATCATATCAAAATGAGACCCAAGTCGTCTGAAAAGTGTCAATCGGCAAAATAATCAATTTTTGAATACTTTTCCCGTATCTTTTTTTACTCATTTTTTTTTTTTTACAGAGCACACATGAAACATTGATTATTCAGAAAGTCAAATAAATATTTTCCCCCAAATTTGAGATTTCTTACACTATTTTGCCGATTTCCTCGACCCTTTGCTTAGTTTACCCGATGACTTGTTTCTCATTTTGACAAATGTGCAAAGAATGGATGGATTAATGACTGACCTGTTCTTTGATGACTCTCTTTGAAGGAGCATTCTGACCTAGCTGCTCAAGAGGGTACACAATCTGTCTTCTAGCTCGGACTGGTACCATGAAATTGAGAGACGTCACTAACGAGTGTTTCATGTCCATCTGATAGAGAGAGGATAACCATTCAAATAAAATGATCAGGGGTATCACTTACAAATGAATAAAGTGAACATGATATTAATCACAATTTAAGAATCAGGCCAATTTGCATGAACAGTCCACAAGACATTTACAATATTTCCCAAATCATGTCAATAATGAAGCTAAAGGGCAAACAAAACATAAAAATTTGGGGTACGTTTAAGTAAAAAGTGTAATCAATTCTCAAATATAAGATGAATAGACGGATGAAATACAAGGTGGACAAAGAGAGAGAGAGAGAAAGAGAGAGAGAGAGAGAGAGAGGGAGGGAGAGGGAGGGAGAGGGAGGGAGAGGGAGATAGAAGGAGAGAGTAAGAGAGAAAAAGAGACAGAGAAGAGACAGATGTGAAAGAGAATTATAAATTTTTATATATAATTGTATAGAAAAACTGTTAACATAATAGAAGTAATTTATGACCCCCAAAAATATTCAACAGAAGACTCACTGAGTAGGTTGGATACACAGGATAGTAAAGGCACGTGTGATGACTCTGACGTAGGATCTCCTTCAAGAAGTGTTTGGAGCGATGCTGAAAGATGGGATTCATAGCGAAGTGATGAAGATGACCGTGTTCGTCTCTCCGGTGATGGTTGAAGTAGATGAAATCTTCTATGTTATAATGGGAGCGGATGAACTCGATGTCTTCCTCTGCCCGAGTCAAAGCCACGCCCACCACCTGGTCATGGCAGGTGGCAACAAAGGCCTTGATCGGAGTGCCATCCTGTAAGAAGGGGATTAAGATAGGGTGGGATTAGTGTTTGTGAAGCATGATATTGAGTAAATAAAGCAATTTAATAATATACGGAAATCAAGAAAGGAAACTTTTCAATGAGGCTTACCACATGGTGCCCACAAAACATTTTTATGTGATGAAAGAATTTGTTCTGTCAATGTGTAACTGTGTTTTCTACATGAAATATTTGAGTTTTTGGTTTTCATTACTTTTAACAAGTTTTTGTTGATCAACTACACTGTACATATCTGCTACAAATTTGAAAATCAAATGATGATTTTGATTGCACAAGGCCCAACATCCATATTTGTAACTTCATAGGGAAAAACAAGCATTTGTTTATCAAATTTTGTACAGGGGTCTACGGAAAAGTGACATTAAAAGATGAATTTTGTTACAACATCCTTCAGTGTCTAGGTTTAACACATTTGTTCGAAGACAGGTTCAACCTTAAGTAGTAAAAAGATAGTTCTGCTTCAGACTCAAGAATTGATAAGACAAACAATTTTGTTTTTTTAATCTATACACTTTCAATAACTTTTTTTTTTTTTTTAAAGTGGATTTAAGGCCTCTTGGAATTAAACTCTGTAATTACAGCCCGTATCTACCTGTTCAGCAATGCAACAGCCAGAGCTCAGGGTTTTTTTGAAGGTGTTAAGTGCTATAAGAACACAAATGATTATTATTCTGTTTACCTCATCTCTTCGTGCTTTGTTGAAGCGATCCAGATCTGCAAGAAGGACCTCCTGGTTGTGGATACCATCTACAAGGGTAGTGATGGCTGGTACATCAGAGGTACAAGCAGGACGCACGGTGAAGGATTGGAGAAGCCCCGCCCGGTGGAAGAGGTACAACTCCTGGGGTAGGACACTAGGGCACTTGGGTGTCACACGCTGTGGATTGAATGGAAAAAAAAAATCATTTGAAATCTGTTACGGTTTAACAAGAAAGGTGATACATTGTTTGATTTGGCTACAATTGCTCCAGGCTTGATTTTCATCTAAGAATGATGTAGAGTTAGAGCTGCAATAGGGTTTTTAGGGTTAGGTTTAGGGTAGGGAGTAATGTTAAGTCCAAGGTAGATATTAATCATTCAGTTTGTGTATGGAACCAACAATTGAGCACTTGTTGCAGGAGCACAAGTCATAAAATCAAGAAACGCATCTTTCTTCAAACATAAACATCACTTCAACATTCATCCATCTGCACACACCTGTTCAGTCTGACCAATGACTGTACTTACCACAAAGTTCTGTAGGAGTGGAAACTCAGGAACCAGATGAGGCACGGTGAGGACACAGAAATCTCTATCTGGAAACAGAGAGAATGCCATGGGTAGAAAGTCTTGTGACCTGGAGATAACAATGGAATAATAAAAATCAGTTATTATCAGTGTTAGATGATATTGTTCATTATATTTCACATACTAAGAATCTTACAATAGGATTAGTCAAAAGTCAAACATGTGATAAATTGTAGTTTCCCCATCATCAATCACCACTAGTAAACATGGAACTTTTGAGTTTCAGCGGCTCATAGCACATGTAGAGCCATAATGCTTTATTAATTATTTTGAGTATGCGCGAAAAAATTGCAGTGTCATTTGCTTACTTTGTTCTTACAAAAATGTGTTTTTGAGTGAAAAGGCATATTATCACTTCTTCGGTGAGCTTGATGTGTACGCTATTGTTCCTCAGCTTTGCTTCAGAAAGAAAGCACATCCAGCTTGCCTCTGAGGTGATAGTTTGCCCATCACTTTCATCAAGCGGTGATTATCTACTCAATGCTTAAAAAGAAGATCTCTTACAACTTACCTCATCTCATATCTTTCATCAATACAGAAGAGCTGAACGGAGAAAGCATTGGCTGGACCGCAGTACGTGGGTTCAAAACGAGCCTCCGGCAGGGATGGTTGGGGTGTTACGCTCAACTCAGAGGGCGCACTCTCTTCAGCTACCTCATGGTTTGATGCCATGGATCCTGACCTCTGAAATAGCATACAAATAGATTTTAAATAATAATAAGGTAATGAATATCAACGTAAAATCAAATGCTCAAGGTGCACTTGTAAAACAAATATATTAAGACCATATAAAAGAAATATCAGGACAACTACCCCAGGCAATTACCCACACGGCAACTACCCCATAGAATAGGGTTAGGGTTAGGCTTAGGTGTAGCGTTAGGGATAGATATTTAGCAGGGGGTAATTGTCTTGGGGCTGTTTGTCCTAGAACCCATAAAAGCATCAGTATCATGAAAGAGGAATTGGAAGTACATAAAAGTTAGAACATAACAAATTGACAGTTCAATTAATTATATAGCAAAATTACATTATTCTTAAACACCACAAATGATCTGCTTTACAAAATCCTTTAAAGGAGGGTATTCTCTTTCAAAGGTCTTTTTTCATCCTTGATAGGACTGAAATTTGCGCATTTTTAACCTACCTTAGACATTCCTGATTTGACCGATTCAACTTCATCCTTGTCACTCATCACTGAAGCGGAACTGTTCAAAAGAGAAAATGAAACCAAGATTACTTGAATGCAATCAAGGAAAGCTACAACTTAAATCTTTGTATAAATTTAAAATTTTACAATAATGATAATGAATACCTTTGAGAAAGTAAAGGAGCAAGTATCTGGTCACTATTTATATTGCATCATTTATCCAACATGTAAAGCATTTTTAAGGTGCGAAAGTTAAAACATGTTAAATGACCCAAAACTGGAGACAATCCTAGATTTATTTATCATTTCTAAAGACAATGTTTAAAGGAAACCTTTATGATCAATAATAGTTGCTATATTTTGCATATGAAACATACCTTTTCATGTGGGAATCGCTCAATTTGCCTTCAATATGCAGCTCTGATTCAGCTATACTTCCTGTGAGTTTAAAGAAAAACACAATCTTGATTATCTAGAATGCTCAACAAGTGCCCTCAAATAATATTAATAGTGGAACAGAAAATATATTATTTATTTGTCTCCAACAGTAGTAACACACACAACTGCAGTGTGAAATTAGGCAGGGGTTGCTGTGAAGGAAAAAAAATCCCAGGTAGCTGGGCAGAATTCAATTTTGTTCCTGGAATTGACGAAGTGGACATTAGATGAAATGGACATAAGACGAAATGGGAATTAGACAATGTGTTAAATAGGCAAAATGGCAATTAGACCAAATGGTTAGAAGACAACCTGGCTGTAGACGAAATGGAATCACACCATGTGAGAGTAGACCAAACTGGCATTAGTCATTGTGGTTTAGACCAAATGACAATTACCATTCTTGGAGGTATATATTTGCACAGGAAAAAAAAAGTGTTTGGAAGAAAAAAAAAATCCTCACCATTCGCAGTAGGTGGTTTGTTAAGTGGTGTGGCAGCTGGTTTGGGGGTACCCTTAGCCGGTAGAGGGGTGCTCTTTGCTGTCATAGGTGTACCTGTCTTGGTAGGCAGGGGTGTAGCCTTGGCCTGTAGGGGTGTCTGGGTAGGGGGTTGGGTAGAGGGAGGAGGCTTGGAGCCGCTTGAAGGTCTATCTGCTGTACCAGTGTCTCCTGTAAGATCAGAATGCATAATGCATGGGTGTTATCAATTCACAAGACTAAAATGAAAGGGATGTCCAACAGTTATTTTGATGTTGGTAATATTCATTTCTGTAGTTTTTTTTGTTTTTTTTTAATAAACACAGCATTAAAAGTGAAATGAAAGATGTCATTTGTAGAACATTTACATATCAATAAATATCTGACATATAAAAGAATTAGTGAGGAATGAAAGAATATGTAACCTATAAAGTGAGGAATGAAAGAATATGTAACCTATAAAGTTCACAATTCATTCAAAATATTAGATTTACATCATTAGTTTAAAGGAAGAAATCATTAGCTGTTTTTCCTCTCTTGATGACATGGATCCTTCAAGATGTTACCTTTCTTAATGGAAGAAAGCGAGCTCGTTCTGGACAATGCTTTTTCACTTCCTGCCTGGCTACCTGAAACCATCTCATCATCAGCTGCTGCCTCCTCTGCAGAAAGTAAATAGATAATATTGATAATAATTATAATAATAGTCAGATTTATGTAAGCAATTTTTATTGAGGTTACAAAGCTTTACTATTATTTGCTGAATCTATTTAAATTCCTATCTGAATGATTATCTATCATCTGTCTATGTATTACCTATCTACTTCAATTTCTTTCTATTTATTCTCTAGCTCTCTATTTTTCAATCTGACTGACTGTCTATCAATCCATCCATCAATTTACTAATATGAATTAATTATTACCTGGTAGAACAAAGGAGGTAAAACTTTCAAGATTTCATCAGATGTGTTTATCTACATGTCTAATATCTATATATCCACCTATTTATCTCTCTAGATATCTATTTATCTATCTATCTATCTATCTATCCATCTATTTATCTCTCTAGATATCTATTTATCTATATCTTTCTCTATATTTATCCATCAATATATTAGTTTGAATCTATCACAATGTTGCAAGGATGATTGCAGCTTTCAAGGTGTCATAAAAGTATGTTTATCTATTTTCAACAATGTATGTATGGATCTAACAATCTACTATCTGAATATATAAATTCCTTCAGGATACCATCAGTTTATCTAACTTTCTACTATCTATCTATCCATCTATCCATCCGTCTATTCATCTAATTCCATCATTACCTGGTGGAGGAGGAGTTGGTGCTTTCAGGACATCATCAGGGTGTGGCTGGCGGAGACCATGAAACGGACCAAGCTCAAAACATGTATTCAGTAGATCCACATCTACATCTGTTGAAAGACTCAAGAAACCTACGGCAGTACCTTCCATCTGAAGCAATATCAATTAGAAGGAAACTAGATGAATCTTCGACCGCGCACGGTCGGAAGGCATGCCTCCGTATTGCCACATCGGAAAAAAAGGCATGCGCATGTTGAGTATTTTACATCCATTTATACCATGACATCTTTGAGATATTGACCCCAAATCTATTAAAGTTGTATCATCAGCATTATTTCCAACTCAGGAAGGATGGCTACTGATGTAATAAAAAGGATAAACATGTTTAAGTTGATCTGTCAAAGGTCCTTCAGAAATTGCACAAACGAGTCATTTACATAAATAACCAGTGACCTTTGATGTCCTGACCTCAAAAATCTAATCAGTTCATCTTTCCTCCCACATGACCCAAGTTTGAAGTTGATCCATAAAACGGTTCAGAAGTTACAGCAAGAACGTGCCATTTTCATGTATACAATGACGTCTGTGACCCTTGACCTTTGACTTCATGACCTCAAAATATAATAAATTCATTGTCCCTACCATATGCACACATGACCCAAGTTTGATGTTCATCCATCAAACTGTTCTTAAGTTATCGCAAGAACAAGCCATTTTCACGTACACAATGTCCTCTGTGGCCTTTGAACTTTGACCTCATGACTCTAAATTCTAATCAGTTCATTGTCCCTCCCATATGTAAATATGATCCAAGTTTCAAGTTGATCCCTCAAACGGTTCTTCAGTTATCGCAAGAACGAGCCATTTTCATGTATACAATGACATCTGTGACCTTTGACCTTTGACCTCATGACCCTAAAATCTAAACAGTTCATTGCCCCTCCCATAGGCTCACATTACCCAAGTTTGAAGTTGACCCGTCAAACGGTTTTTAAGTTATGGCGAGAACGAGCCATTTTCATGCATACAATGACCTCTGTGACCTTTGACCTTTGACCTAATGACCCCAAAGTCTAATCAGATCATTGTCCCTACCATATGCATACATGATCCAAGTTTGAAAGTGATCCGTCAAACGGTTCTTAAGTTATCGCGAGAACGAAAACGGGACGGACGTACAGACGGACGGACGGACAACCCGAAAACATAATGCCTCCGGCACCACCTTCGGTGGCGGAGGCATAAAAAAATAGAATATATTTCCCTAAAAACATTTTCCAGTCTATGGGGAAAGAAATAAAACTGTAAAAGTTGAAAATTCATGAAAATTTCCACCTCCCGAAATATTTCACCATGTCATTTCTCATAATTGGCTTCCGTTGGACAATGCAAAAATACTCCTCCATTAAGTTCAGTTAACAAAAGGATTTGTTCAAAATCTATTTTATGAAAATAATTTATGTAATACATCTGTGAAATATAAATGTGACAGAAATTCTGTTGTGAGGTGACCACGTGTAAAACCAGCTAATATAAATAAATATATATAAAAATAATTTAAATGTGAGATGCACTGCCTGGCAAATACTGGATCATTTATTGTCTTGATTTAAAGGTCCTTTCTATATGAGGATATATTCTACAAATTTTCTTCCGGTTTACTTTTTGCTAATTGGACTGAAAATATGAAATGAATCCATTTGTAGCAGAGTATGAGTTATACACAAACAAATGAAGTCTTTTAGTTGTATTTACATTTTATCAATATTCTGAAAATGGGATAACTACATACCTCAACAATGATTGCCTGGTTATTTTCATCCTGAGACTCTATCAATTCAGCCAAGAAGAAGTTTCCATACGTAGAGTTCAACATATCACTCTGACGGTTGAATATTGGTGTCAAGTCATCATGGTCTTCAACCCTAAATACATATATTAATTTTTTTTTCATGAATGCTGTTTCCCCATTTTGTATCAAGTTTGCACATTAAAGAAATTTAACATTCTACTTCCAATAAGTCTTGTTCCAGGAATATGACCTGACATTACAGTCATTATATGTAGTATGGTTTGGTTGAGCACGTATACTACACCTCAGGAAATATTGAGGCCTCCATACTAAATATTATTATAGGGTATCCTAATCATACTGTTTTAGAGTATATATAGTCTC